>JAOUZG010004146.1:7516808-7617021 GCA_026289955.1 Argiope argentata | reverse complement strand
ATATATATATATATACTAGCCACCTTTGGCGACCAGTCGGTTCGCCAATATTAATCCCGACTAAAGGGTTAAATCATTTTTTATATAATTTGGTCTCATAATAAGTTTTTCAACAAAATATTTTTAAGCTTCAAATTTCAATAGTCATATAATTCACTTATACTATTATGTAGGCCTCAAGCAGTCCTATCTTTGAAGTCCGCATCTCTCTCTGATTTTCTATCAGTGCACGTAAAATTCACTTTTAAATTAGATTTGAAAATAATGAAACTTCAATTAATATAAAGACCTCTTTACTCAATCTAAGCATGTCTTTAAATAAAACTAAGAACTGAAAGCAGAATAGTCCGACATTGAAGTTTTATGTTCAATACAGAAATTGAAACATTCTAATTTTTTTTTAACAATTTATAAGATCTCAAGGAATTATTCAGCAAACATTTTACAGGTTAATTGAAACCTTCAGTTTTTAATTTTATTTTTAGATGTATATAAATGCTCTCAATAATATTTTTTTAGGTTTATAAATATATTTCAAAAAATTATGGTTTAAATTCCTTTGGTCTTATAGATTCATATTTGTAAAATATTCTTAATATTTCAACTACTAAATAAATAAATGAGCATTTCTTTCTTCTTCAAATCTGGTTGATTTATTCTGTTAAGTTTAGAACAATCATCATTATCATAATCTAGGCCAACTATTCTAGAGTAACCCTGATTGGCTTCTTTGAGATCTTGATAGAGTGATCTAAAATCGCCAGTTTTTATCGAATAGTTATACTGAAAATTTCATAGACCGATCAGCTTTGATAATTAATTTAGTTGATTGGAGTGCCTCTTTTTTATTTTAAGGACTTATTGTCTCTAGAGTATTTTTTTAAATATGATTCACAGAGCAGATGGTATATGTTAAAATTTAAAAGCCGTAATTCATCAGCATTTTCCCCCTCAATCTACTAATTATATATTTCACTTAACCATTTGTTAAGACATGTATGACTCTCCCGAAAATAAATTAAGAAATTAGATGTTGGGCTCCGATTACAGAAGATGCCTTGTAGATGTTAAGCCATATTTGCCTTAAATAAAATTGTTTGGATTAGTAATATATGTATAGTAAAATATCATAGAAAACGTTTCGATCCATTTATTTTCCAAAAATATCATGTTTCATATTTTTTTTTTTCATTTTATACGGACACGTGCCGAAAATGACATTTATATATGTTTAATTTGGAATGATAGTTGATTTATTTTTTCTCGTGAGAGAACATGGTATTGTTTTGGTAGAAAGTTTTGATGTCTCCGAAATATGCGGGTAAAAATAGTTTTATATGCTTTTACAAACTTTGCATTGTTAATTATTACGTATGCTTGTTTGAAAGAAGATGCGTTTTCAAATAGCTGACCTACTTTTACCAATATAGCTTTAATATTACGTTACTTCGTTGAAAGCAGATGCGTTTTTATTTCGCATGATTCATTAAAATGCGGTGATAAATTATAATCACGAAGGCGAATTCTTTGATTTGCACAAAATATCTTCTTCACATAAGTAAAAGTAACAATTCAAAACATGTCTTATTGTTTTAAAAATTAAAAAAGAGAATGCAAAAATACTTTACTACTACTGATTATCAATTGCTTTTTATTAGTCGTTTCTTTGAAATGACGTCATTTTCAAAGTTCGTTTAATATTTCTTGCTTTTAAATAATTAATCTCGCTCTCAGATTATTATCGTTTGGTGCTTTTCTAAAAATTCTTTTTCAGTTTTAACTGTCGCACTTTTGTAATATATTTTTTACTTTGTATTTTTATTTTCTTTAATTCTTTAATGGAATTGTTAATTTTGATATTGAAAACGATCAAGAAAAATTTTCTCTTGCATTTACGGTTTAAAAAATATCACATTTCCTATTTCATTTCATATAATCACGTGATGAAAATTGTATTTTTCTGTTTCATTTTTGGTAGTAATTAACTTTTTTAAAAATCAGAACTTCTGAAAATGTGATGGCATCATTTTATTAAAAGCTGATTTTTTTTTTTTTTTTTTTTGAGATCCTCGAGAAGATAAATTTTTATTTATTTATTTATTATTATTTTTTGCGAAATAAATTGTTGAAAAAAACGATTAAATTAAATGTTTAAAAATTCATTTAAAATAGTTTTAGTTCGTAGGTCAAAACATTAGTATCATCGAAAAGCTAATTTTTTGAGCTTTAACGCAATGCAAAAATAAATTTTGTGCTGTAATATTTTTAGAAGTTATAGCGAAAAAACGTTAAAATTTGGCTTATTTTTTAATTAATTAAAATTTTAATCAAAAATTCAAAAAAAGGGCTCCGAGGTGCATATTCCCGGCACCCAAGGTATACATATACCAAATTTGGTAGCTGTAGGTCGAACGGTCTGGCCTGTACAGCGCCAACACACACACACACACACACATCGTGCTTTATTATAAGTAAAGATATATATATATATATATATATATATATATATATATATATATACAGGAAATTGGGTAGGATTTGGGAATATGCGTCCTGGTTCGGACATGGCTGTTCTCCACTCTTTTCTATCTACGAGGTGTATGAATTATTCCCCCTGTAAAAAGGGATTTTGCAAGTGAATGTGTATGTCATCCTCATAGAGGTAGAAGTCAGACTTGTACTCTTAGAAGCTACTGTGCGCGTGGCTTAAATCGTTGACAGTTCAGCAACGGACTTGTAAAGTATCATAAGTAACAACAACAAAATAAACGATCGTAGTCGTAGCTGCCAAAAAACTGAAGAATAGAAATCGCGATTGTGTATTGAAGAATCTCTCTCTCTCTCTCTCTCTCTCTCTGTCTGTCTGTCTGTCTGTCCGTCCGTCCGTCCGTCCGTCCAGTTTCAGTTTCAGTTTTCGCGATTGTTGTTTTTTCCCCTGAATTTCAGCAAATTAGCGTGCGCGAGGCTTCAGTAACTGCATGAAAGAATAGAATACATTTATTTGGCGAAACATTCCATCTGCAGTATCCGGTGCCGTTTGATCTATCATGCTTGAGTTCATTGAATGGTTTGTTTATTTGAGAAAATGTCAGCCTTTCAAAGTATATTAGAGAATTTATTTAAAAACATGGAGCTGCTCAAAATCCGTATTTATTACGAAATAGGTGCATTTTAATGAAATCGGTCTTCAATTTTCTGAATGGATTCTAGGAGTTCCGCAATATCTATTGCGTACTATTCGCTTTGTAATAAGCTTAAGTAATATGTGAAATCAGGTACTTCCTTGTCACACCAAAAGAGGAAAACATACAAGACTGTCTGTTCAAGAGTCATCATTTCCTATTCCTTTTAGATACTATGTCAAATCTGAAATTGTCAAATTTAATGTCCAAAAATAAATTTCGAACTTTTTTAAATTTAAAAACTAATTTAAAGTTGGACTTTTATGAGCATAAAATGTGGAGCGTTACATACAATCTTTAATGCATTCAATGATATATAGGAAATATTTTCACATGCGTTCTTTAAAAGTGAAATAGCTAAAAAAAAATTTACATTAGGCAGCGCGAAAATTCATTTTTTTTTAAATAAAGATTAGCTCCATTGAATTGAAGGCTGAAAAATCTTCAGAAATTGATGCTCAAACACATGAATTGGCAAAAACAATGAAATTTTAAATAGGAATTTTGCTTTGTACAGTTTTTTTGTTAAGTAATCTTTAAATAATTTGTATCGTGATTTTTAAAATGTTAGGTGTTTTATTTTACTCGACACTTGAATGATTTACAATTAAAGAGCAGGAAATGTAATATATCCTCCCCTTAATATATAAATCTTATCTTGCTAATGTCTAGATGATGAAGGGATATTTTTTGTATGTAAATAAACTTTTTATTAATATGCTTTATTTCGAATAACATTAAATTGCTGCTTTCTTTCCTTGCCTTTTCCATTCCTTAATATATAACTACCGCATGAGTGCTATTTGCGCATTTCCCTGTTCCTTGAATGCTATATGTCCACCACAAGAATACTTCCAGACAACTGTCTGTGTTTATGTCGGACGTTATCGATACAGATTACTGTGGGAAGTGTTCATTTCTCAGAGGCAGAAAACCATTCAAGTTTATTATGTTGGCACGTTTAACGCCGAATTGATATTATTGCATTTAATTTTTGAAAACAAATTCATAAAATAAGTCGCTAAACTGAAAGTCTTGAATACTCGGAATATTGAAAACATCTGATATTCTTGTCATTTGTACACAAGGAATGATGCGAATTAAACAAAAAAAAAATCTGAATAAATATTTTTAGCTCTTAACTTTTACATAAGAAGAAATATATGTGTATTTATTTAAGTAGTAGAATCATACATGCCCAAAAATTTATCGTCTTCATTTCATTTGTTTTAGATTTATGTAAGTAATTTCAAATTCTCCGGAACAAACATAAAAACAATAGCATAATTAATCGTTATTTTTTTCATAAATTTTATAAAAGTTTTTTTAATACTGTTTTAAAATAAAATGTTCATTGTTCAATATTCTTGAAACCTTTCGAAATTATATATATATATATATATATATATATATATATACTGAAACGTGAAATTAGCAGTTACAACGCAATCAATTTTTATATTGATTAAATGAGGTTAAAATTTATGGGACAAAAAAATTATTAAATAATGAAATGCAGTTAACATTAACCGAAGAAAAGATTAATGAAATCTAAAAGTAAGCTAAGGGAATATAAAGACGTTTGCAGCTGCGGCTAAAGCGGGGAGAAGAATGAGTGACATGTTTTTTTTATATAGCTTAAAATTAATGCCAAGAAAAAGAATATCACTCAGACTTTAGCCGATTCCACCCATTTAAAATGGATTTGCCCTACCAAAACCTGTTTCTATAATACCCGCCGTAAACATAGACGATTGTCTGGAAGTGTTCTCTTTGTTTACATAATGTATATACACAAGGAAGTTATTATTATTATTATTATTCCAGATTTCAGTGGCGACCTTGATAGCTATTTAACTGATGGAGTGATATACCTTATTTTCAAGTTCGCCTGTCTCTATGTCTGGGTAAAACAATTCTACGAAATGGCTTAACAGTTCTGACACATTAAATATGAATTGTAAATAATATAAGCCTGTTGCATACAGTCTGATAACAGTCGCTATATTGCTGCTACTAATCAACATAGCATGGGATCTTGTAGAGCAATATTGGGTTTATGACAAGACATTGATTCTTCATGCGGCTGCTTTTTTATTTTTTTAATAAAAAATGCGTAAAAAATAACTTTTTAGAACATTTCTTAACGTATTCTTGAATAAATGTTTTAAATTGTTTTTATTTATTTATTTATCATTACCTACTACTTAAAAAAAATCTCAATTTGAAGGAATGACAAAACGTTTCAAACAAAAATACGGTTATGGCAAAAATTATTGTACATTAGAAGGTTGAATCTAAAAGGTTCATTAATGACAGTCATTGAGAGAAAAAAACTCGCCTGGAACATGTGGAATGCTAACAAAAGTTGTGACTGACAAGTCAATACAAGCGTTTAATGTATTGCTAAAGCTACTACTGGTGTCTCACAAAATGCTCAATTATTTCATGTAACTAATCTGTTGTGATGATGCTTTTGAATAAAATGTTCAATGTTATGAATATTTCAGATATAAAAATCTTTTTTTCTTTTCAGGTAATTGGATCTTCTAACCTCTTTATGAAGATATCTGTGATTACTTTATTTTTTATACAATACTGTGGCAACAACGTGCTTGAACCTGTTAGCCCATGCAGAGGGGTGCAACATCTTGTAGGAGTATTGTCGATTTAGTGTATCTTATAGCTAGAGCCGAGGAATGACTGAAAAATAACCGTTTGAGTGCGGAGGAATACTTAATTTTACGGCAAGTGAAGCGCAATATCGCTTCGCCGCACTCAAACTGTTAAGTTACACACACCCATAGTATAGAATCAATTTGTCTCTTGCACCATATAAATCCAAACATCCATCCGTCTTATAGTACAGAATATTCAGTAATATAGTTATAGATTTAAATGGATAGTTTTCATTGACTTTCAGACATCGAAAGCAGTCCGAAGTATTGCCGTAAGTTCAGTCTAAAATGTTCAGTGTTGGAAAATATGTTGTATTCTCTTCAAAGGAAAGGTGACGCATGGACGTTCAAGTTTCATTAAAACACGAATGTTGCAATTTTATTAAGGATTTTTGCGTGCCACAGTTATGAAATAAAAAGCTTTAAATAGACGTTGTCATATGAATAAAAGTATAAAAACAGTTTTACTAACGCACTGGCATGACAATAAAGTGACTAATTGAGGTAAGGTAGAAATATATATGCGTTCGGTAACAAGGACTGAGCAGGTTTCAAATCAGTAGTTTTGTCTAGTGTTCTGTGTAGTTGCTAGTGCATTATGTCTGAGCTGAGTGCATTCGAACGTGGACAAATTGTTCGAGCTCAAGAAGCACGGTATCTAGGATTTATACTGCATACAGAAACAGCGGAAAAACATCCTCTGCTAAGTCACAACGTGGACAAAAAATTGTGTTGAGTGATCGTGACAGACAGTCGTGGAAGATGATAGTGACGAAAAATAAGAAGACAACAGCTGCAAAAATCACTTCTGAAGTTGATGTCGGTCTTACAAACCCCGTCAGCGTTAAAACAATAAGAAGGGAACTCCATAAGCAGGGAATTGCAGGACGAATTGCAATTCCAAAACCCCTCATGAGTAATGCAAATGCCTGTAACAGGAAAAGATGGTGCCGAATCCATAAAACCTGGACGATGGAACAATCATTTGGTCAGATGAATCTTGTTTCACGCTGTTCCCAACTTCTGGCCAACTTTTGTATATATATTTAAAGTCATCTTTCGTAACATTATGTTAACGAAAAATTCATAAAAATATTTTATCTCAAAGTTTATAATTTTTCAATTTTTTTTTCAAACTTTAAGCTTTTGTACCACTTTGGGGCATTGTTTTGAAACCAAATTTTTTAAAGTTGTTTTTGAACCTCAAGGCTACCTTTTCACCACTATTACCGAACCAAAATGTAAGAAAAAGTTTTAAAGGACCTTTTTTAAAATGTCAATTATTTACAAATTTCCAGATCTTTGCAAGCACCTCAAGGTAATGTAATATAGCAACCAAAATTTTAAAAATTGTTTTTGAGTTTTGAAGGAAGAATTTCAACAATATAACCAAACTAAAATCTAATTTTAAAAAATTAGGCCAATTTCGTTCCACCCTAATATACGGATAATTACTGTTTATATAGTTGTGATAAAATTAAAACTTTCTGTTGTAGAGTTTAATAAAGTGTACAAATTTTTGAAACTATGGTACAGTACTTACAAGGAGAGAGAATGAGGTGGAAGTCTGAGTTCGAGATGAGATTTGGTATAGTGATAGTATACATTTAGAATGTGCATTGAGATGAATGAAAAAGTTATCCTATATACATTTATTTTCGATTGTATAAAAGAACCAGAATTATAATTATAGTAAAAACATTGGAAACAAAATTTATTTCGACATCTTGCAAAACTTATAAATGATGATTGTCCACAAGAGCAAGGTTTCTTTAAGAATTCAGTTGGAAAACAAACTTCATTTACATTTAAAAATCTTTTTCATCAGAAATTAGGGCAACATTCCATGTATACCTTATCATGTTATTAAAAATCGGCGATGACAATTGATTGAATTTTTATACTATTTGCGTGTTAATTTATTTCTTGATCATTTTCGATTAAATTAGAAGAATATTGCATACACTTTGAACCATCTGCCTACACATTCAATAAATTAACACCTGCTTTAAAATTTTTATATATTGTGTATTTATAATTTTTTTAAATTTTATTATGTATTTCGATAATAATAATAATTTATTTTTGGATTTAAAAGTTAAAAACATATTAAATAAAAGTATTTGTAAATTTTTAATTGAATAAGATTTCAAATTTCATTTCAAATTAGATTCGATCCTTGATCTCCCGAATACAAGACGGTTGCCTAGCTTACCACGCCATTGGAATAATCCGAACGGGAGTCAAGTTATCAGCATATAAGCTTTACCTAAAATTTGAGGGAAATTTTCTCGAAATTAACTAGTCATTGCATTTTAAATAAGCACGTCTTGTATGTACAGGAAGCCTGCTTATTTTGCACAAATTTTCAATAAATTTAACCGTCCTCTAATATATTTTTAAAAATTACACTCATGTCCATAAATTAAGGATAATGCAGGTTTAGATTAAAAAAGAGTCTCAAGAAAACAAATGTCATTTATTTGTAAATATTAAACAAAAAGTAAAAAGCAAAAACGATGATATATGTTTGATATCTTTAATCTTTGTCTTTCTTTGCAGTTTTTTGCTCCATGGAAAAAATCCCCCCCCAAAAAAAACAATATTGTATGGTTGGTATAATGGTTAATACATGCTATGTCTCCCTGACTATGCAATATAAACCACGCAACAATTAAGCATGCTGAATGTCAAATTATCAATCTGATCTGGAGTTATTACACCACTCATCAAGCAATGCTCTCCGAAACTCCAATAGGCATGTAGGAGGTGGTTGGCGGGCTGCAATTCGTCGGCCAAGCATGCCGCACACATGCTCTACTGGATTAAAGTCCGGCGAGGATGCTGGTCAGTCAATATAGGTGATATCCTCCAACCGAAGGCATTTGTTTACGATGTCTGCATGGTGATGACGTGCGTTGTCATCCATAACCTTGTTGTAATACATCCGAATTCTATGCCCATGGTGCCCCGACTTACATACATCTTCCAGAATGAAGTTCCGATAAATTTAATCTGTCATGGTTCCAAGTTCAATATGCAGATTGGTTCTGGAACCCAGGATAATTCTTTCCCAAACGAACAATTCTGTACCACTTGAACGGTGCCTTCCGATGAGGCTCTCTTGTTGGTAACGGGTACTTGGCGCTCTCCGCAGAAAGTCCGGCGAGAATCAAGCTGCAAGCTAAACCTGAACTCGTTGAAAATCATCTAACAGTCCCACTGTTTTGGTATCCACAATGCACGCTTTCTACTCCAGGCTAACCGCAGGCGATAGTGAGTTGCTGCAAGTGGAACATGCCCTACGAGCATATACACCAATCAGTCCTAAACGTTTGTACAATGTCTACCTTGAAACTATCGCACCAGAGGCTGAAGAGATGTGACAAGATCGGTTTGATGCTGTTCTCCGTCTGTTTCTTTTGGCAGTAACTGCCAAATAACGGTCTTCACTCGGCGGGCTTTAAGGGTCCTGTGCTGTAACTTCTACTCACATTGCCATCATCTCTGAATCGTCGCCAATTCTATGTGATATTTCTAGCTGGGTACGCCTATATTTCAGACGGCTGATAATTCTAACAGGTAAAAAAATATCAAAATACATCTTTTTAGTCATAACTAAACGGTTATTGTATTGAAAGCCTTTTAAAAGCACTGTCGAACAATTTTACTTCTTTCTCTGTATTCCTTATACATCACTCTCTTACACTCTCATCGTTGTGACGTACTATCAGTGTCAGCTGGGGGCTTCTTGCAATTTGCATATGATTTTAGATTATTTGTGTTGTCATTTTAAGGATGATATATATTTTTTAGCTTTCGATTTCCGCTTGACTCTGATTTATCCTTAATTTTTGGACATGAGTGTAAATGTGTTTAGGAAACTTAATGACAATGAAGTCTAAAAAACTGCATTTATTACGTATCGCATGATTAAACTTATGATATTTATATTCTGTGCAATAGAAATTTGTATGATTTATTTACCTAAACTATGTAGATATATTAAAGGATATTACTAAATTTGATGAAACTGTTCAAAATGAAAACAAATTATTTGTAATGAAGATGAGTTTTAAAGATTATAGCCTTTTAGCTAAAAAAATACATAGAATATTCTTAAAATGCTCAATGCTTCGGCTTTTCTCAAAATTGCATTATTCAAAAAATTGAATTAAGATGTTATCGGTATGGAGTATTCAGTAAATGAAGTAACACTTCCACACATACTGTAAATGAAATAACATATCCTTTGAATGTGTTAAAAAACAATAGTAGAGTTAATAGATAGATGAAGTGTAGGTAGTATTTACTTTTTTTTAATCTGAACGTTGTAACAATAAAATATTTCAGAAAGAAATAAACTCACTAAATTGTCTTGATTAAAATTTATATATAAAGGGGAAAAGGTCTAAAAAAGGAAGCTATTGTGTTTTTGTTTTTTCCCCCCGCATTTGCCCTAAAATACGTTATTTAGTCTGAATGTTAAAATCTTTAACGGTGAAAATCCTTTATATTTAAAAAATAATAATAATCTTATTTTTTAGGATAAAATTTTTTAATTAAAATAAAAAACTGAAATAGTTTTTTTTTAAAAAAACAAGAAATGACTGTCGAACGTGCACAATTTTTTAAAAGAGTCCGAAAAAGATTAATTATTTACTAACAAATTTCCACTGTTTTTTCAGAACATGCAAAGACCCAATTTTAAATTTTCTTGAAAAAAATAATGAAAAAGGAATACAAAGAACAGCTTGAATCATTTCATGGAGAAATTTGTTTCGATTATTTTTATTCTGATTCTTTGAGGTCCAAAGTATTTTCCGAATTTTGGGTACTCATAAAAGTAATTCTGTTGCCACACGAGAGTGCAATTTTGAAAAGTGAATTTAGTTTCAACAGGTAAGCTTTTGAGACTGAATAAGGATTCTTTATGTATGATGTCATAAAGTTTCATGATGGAGTCTTAAACGTTCTGACTTCTAGAGGTTCCCCACATTAAGCTTTACAGTTTACTTTAGAAGAGCAGAAAAAAGAGAGAGAGAGAGAATCCAACAAATGCTACACAATTTTGCAAATGAAATTGGCGCAAAACAAGGAAAATGGAAACTGATCATTGAAAAATCTGCAGAGGTTGTAGAAATTTATGCTAAGCAATTAAATCATTTTACCCTGATGTAACGATCTATATCATAAGAAAGAATGTTATTTAGTGTTTCATTTCAATTAAGTCCTTAATTTCGCATTACTTTAAATTAGAGTCTAAAGACGAGATCAGATTTGCATCAAGGGCTTTCAAATGTAATGAATACATTCCTTATAGAGTATATGAAGAAACTCTTAAATTCGTTAAATTAGATCCTCAGTTCTCACTAGGTTCCTTTCATTAAAAAAAATATAGCAGCATTTCTTCGTATTTATATTTATTATTAATGTTTTGATAACCTTCCGTCAAATAAGTTCTGATTAACATCACGGATACTTCAATTTCGAATTTCATTAATGATTGTCAAATATTATGGAAAAATATAATAGTTAAGAATCAATTCAAAATAGAGATTAGTTAATTTAAAGCTTTACTTTACCAAATAAAAGTTAATGAAGGCTTTTACTGTGCAAGAAGGAATTATTTCTGGAATCCAAGTTCATGTTTCCGACCGTAAGTTTTAGAGAGCAAACAAGTTCACAATACATTTCTTTATATATATATATATATATATATATATATATATATATTCATTTTGTTGTTTACTTCTAAAAATAACTGTCGTAATTTGCATTCATTCAAACGATTTGACTTGAAAGACGAATAACGGAATTAAGAAATTGATCGAATTATAACAATGATTTGTTACATTAATTTTCTGTTTTAATGATATGTCTGTTTCAGGCGTATTTTCAATACAAAAGCCTTTTTTTGGAATAAAACGTGTTCAAGATATTAGTAAGTATTTACAATTTTGTTTCCTCGAACTCAAATTTATGAGTCATTTTTAATTACCAGTTGGTGTTAAAGAAATAGATTCCAGATATTAGTATCAATTCTCTTCCACAAAACCTTTGAAATAATTGATTTTGATTAAATCGGAAATAAGCAGTATTTCTATATACTTAAAAGAACAAGATTGCTTAAAATATACATACGAAATGAATAATGTATTTTAAAAATTAAAATGTGTCTGAGTTTATTTTTAGCAGAGTTATTAATAGTAATTTCTTATGATTATCAAACTACACATTACCAATAGATACGAAAATTGACATTTGGTATACCGATCAGATAAGAAAATTCATATTAATTAATTGACTCGGTATGGTCCAAAAATTAATCTTGCGCCAGTAAACCATATGACAAACTACACAAGAAATGGATACTTACCGTAAATATGTTCAATAATGGAAGTTTCAGGGGGTTGATTAAACTAACAAGAATGGTGCACTTTTTTTTTAACTAACTCATGTGAAGTTATCCAACTATCTCCTCTAATTTTTTTTTCTATAATTTTTGAAATTTTCTATATTTTTGAATTTTCTCGTCTTAAAAGTCCTTTTTGCAAACTTCGCTGTGGTATCATCGATGCATTTTAATCACTGACGCATCATGGGTTATTGGAGCAAGAAGAATAATTTTGATTTTTGCCTCCCGTTGTCTTATTTTAAAAAATGAAGTAAGTTCTCTAATCCATTCTTCTCTTCTCCTAATCCATTACATCGCTCTCTTGGCTTCTATGAATCGCAAATATGTGTGTGTGTGGCATAATTTTGGGAGATTCGTGGCCTAAAAAAGTAACTTTGAATAAATAATTCTGTTTACTACAAGGTGGGATGCGTCAATTTGCACCAGAAGCTAATTTGTAATGTAAAAAAAGTGACAGAATTTTACCTTCTAGTAGTTTTATTTCGATAAGGTTTTCTTTAACGCCTGTCGACTTAGGAAAAGAGAATATTAGGTATTTGAAATAACTACGTAGGCGACATGGATTTTTATCCCATTCTTCGTGGCGTGAGAAACAAAGAAAAATCAATTTTTAGAGAGGTATTGCAAGCAATAATTAAATAAGAAGTAGGATTTGGATGGGGAAATATGTGAAAACTTGAGAATAAAGTAACATGGACTAATTTTATATAAAAAATAGGGAATTAATTAAGATTTAAATTAAATAATAAAAAAATAATTTTTGAAAAAGTATTCACTCAATTGATATCGCTGAAGTAGACACTGTATCTCTTTCCCTTATTTCCGTCCCCTTTTGCAATTCAATTTAATCCTCCCCCCAGTGTTCAATTGAAACTGTCCCATTTTGAAACGATTTTTAAAAAGACTGTTCACAAACATTTATTGAGAGGGAATCAACCCCAATAAAACTGCTTAAGCCCTAATTTTTTTAAAACTTTCACTAAGAGAAAAACCTCATTGAAAAGAAATTTAAAAAAGAACATTACCTGAAGTAAGTAAAATGATTAAATTTCCTCAGAATTGGCATGTACAAACCATGTGAAAGTGTTAAAACGAACAGGATCTTTGGAAAATTGTATTGAATTTTTCATCTTATCTTTGCCTTTATCTTTTTCTTCATTTCTCATGAAAATTATTAGAGCGTACAAATTTTCTTTAAACGGTGTTTCTTCTTATTTGAATAAATAAATAAGAAACATAATTAATTGAAAGTTTCCATTAAGGGTAGTTACACCGTTTATTATAAGTACTCGGCATATGAACACCTGTACTTAACAGAGCTGAAGGTTTTTCGACGCTGTTGCCATTTGCGAAAAGTTTTTAATGGCTATAAACTCAAGCTGGTCTTAAAACTTGTCGCTGGGGAATTAAAAGTACGTCTGTGGTTAAAAGCTTTAAGATCACGCCTGATTACTCTTCGAATGCGAACGTTTTATTTCCACCTCAAAAAAAAAATATCTCAAACTAGTAGAAACTTAGTTTCGCTTCAAAAAATATATACATAATAAAAATAAACAGAAACAAAAAACTCTTGCAAATATTTTTTTGTTTCTTTTTCTGGTTAATGAACAGAAACATGGATTAAAATTCTGCTTTTCTGTAAATTCATTGCGATATATTAGGTTGGAGGAAAAAAATCACTATTCTTACTTGAAATTCAAGACTTTATTTAACATGTGTCGAATTACCGGTTTTGTTCAAATAAACACTTCTTTGTTCTGCAATTTGCTAACACTTTAAAGGTAGCTTCATAATGCCATTGTCATGGAAGTCCCGGTCCCTATTGGAGCAAAAACTCGAGTAATCGATTTTCGCAATCTTCTCTTGTTGCCAATTTCTTATCACTAAGAAAGATTTTCAATGCAAGAAAGACATAGTAATCGCTTGATACAAGATCTGGACTATGCGGTGGATGCATCAGAACTTCCTAACCTAGCTTCCGGAGTTTCTGACGAGACACTATATACATGTGTGGCCTTGGCGTTATCTTGATGAAAATCAACACCTCTTCTGCTGCCGTTTCTGGTCAATATCTAGCTTCAAACGGTACAGTTTTTGATAACAGAAATCCAAAATTTAGTGTTTAAGCAACTTATAATAAATCCTTTCCAGTCCCATCAAATACATAACAGAACACATCCTGGTCGTTAGTCCCAGTTTGGTCACCGTTTGAGCTGCTTCACTCCACTTTGATCACGATCGTTTTCACACAGTTTTGTCGTATGTGACCCATTTCTCATCCTCAGCCACCATTCGTTGTAGAAATGGGCCGATTTCAGTTTGTTTGTCCGAGACTCCGCAAATAAAAATTTGAGCCATCATTTTTGTTGCTGTTTGTTTTTCAGTGTGAGTGTGTGTGTATGTATTAATTGGTGTGGTACAAAAATATAAACTTTTTTTAATGCTTTAAAACTGTTTTATGGTCGATGTTTAGTTTCTCGATGATGTTACGACAGCTAATATGCCGGTCAACTTCGATTATTTCTGTGATTTTATCGACATTTCCAACGATGGGCCTACCTGAACGGAGTCGACGAATAGTTTTCTAACTGGCAAATAGTTCGAAATTCGCCGTTAGAATATTGAAACCATAAACACTATTTATAATTTCAGCCGCCTTGCTTGCATTTTCGTCTTTATAAAAGAAAACCTGTAAAATTTTCCGAATTTTCTCTCTGTTGTATTCTACTTTTAACACCATGTAACTCATAAATAAATGGACCAAACAAAAAACAACAAAATATTTCCACCACCTTTCCAAAAAGCATAAATCAGAAATTGTTTGTTGTCATTTTACGAGATATCGATCACTACAACAATCTACCGAAAAAATTATGAATTTCTTTTTCCCCAGCCTAAAACGTACCTTAGTGGATGAATTTAATTTCCAGTATTTTACATTACCGTTAATTAAGATTCCTGTTTTCTGACGGTTATTGATAGAATTTTTCGGAGACATTTTGTAATTACTCATGTTATTTCTTTTTGGCTCAGCATAATCATTTTTTGCATTTGTACATTAAACCTTATGTGTCATCCTTCATATCCTTTCAATTTTAAATGAAGTCACTTACTATACCTAAATGTTTTCGCACGTTTAATTTATTTATAGTTTTGTATTATAAACAAAAATGTAATATCCAATTAGATAAAATACTATTGAATAATAGCACAATCTTATATCTTGGAAGGAGAATCATGTTTCATATCTCTGAGATTTTGAACAAATATCATTTATTTTAAGAACCAAAAATCATTTGGGATTGCTATAATGTCTCAAGCAACTTTTACGTTCTTAAACGTATAGAAAAAAAAATGTCTGAAACAAAATGCGTTACTTAATAAGAAGGTTAATTAATTCTTAGGTTGTAGATTTGATTTAAAAACAATGCCGATTCTGGTGACTTTAAAAGATTTTAAATAATAATAATAAACCCCTTGAAGATGTCTTCATAATTTTAACCGATCGAATGACGAAAAAGGTATATTTATTTGAATTCAAAAATCTTGAAATTTCTTTATCATTCTAATTCGAGAAATGTTGATTTATTTAACTTGGGCTATTCTAATTTTACATATCATGCTTCCTGTGAAACTAAAAGCTCCGTAGAATGTAGGAAAGACAAAACTGCTAAATTACGGAATATATTTCTTTAAAGAAAACTGCCATGTAACATTTCTATGATAATCAATTGAGAAATGGGACATTTTAATAGAAATTAGTATTTAAAGATGGAACTGTAAACAATACAAGTAATCACTTTTCAAATTTCTTTATTTAAATTATTAAAAAAATTAAATATTTATAGTTCATTTTTTGTTTAGCATGTTTGAGATTAAAAATATACTAGATATTTTTTGGAACAATTCCGATGTAAATATCTATGTTATTCAAACGTATTGTTGTAAATTTAGGTGATGATAAATCATTGCTCTATCTTAATTTTTTAAGTTACTGCAATTTTTGAAAATAAACCCATAGAAAGCAAATAAATGGTACTCATGGTAGATATTAATTCCTAAAAATATCTTCATATCTGCTAACACGCATCTTTAGGTTGATTGACTGCGAAAATAATCATATCTGTCGAATGCCGATTAATGGCAAATCGTGACTCATTAAAAGAAAGAACAACAATAACAACTAAAGAAAGGATTCTCAACTACTAAAAATTGAGATTTTAGTTGTCCAAAAAAAAAAAAAAAACGGATTAATTTACAAAAGTGGGAAATGCTTAAAAATATTTATTTTTTTTATTTTCGATATAAAATGAAAATAAAAATTCTAATCTCTAGTTTACTTCCTTTTCTCTGTATAAAACTTCTCTTTTCAGACACTTAAAATACATATGAAAATATGTATTCCACATGTAATAATATGCATTTAAAATACATATATGAGTGATATATATTTGGATTTTAAATATCAACCTGAGAATGGACATATGTTTTATTTCTAATACTGTCTAAAGAATCAATCATGCTATCTGTATAATTCGCAGTGAAATTATGCATCTTTTCATAATTAAAGGAAAGCTAAAAATTCTTTAAAAAATCTATATTTTCTAAAAATTTGCAAATACTTTGATTACTGTGAAACTTCAGTTTCCAGCCAATATTTAAATGATTATTTATTTTGGGAATTTTAGTATAATTTGCTAAGTTTTAGAATAAATGTAATTCAAAAATGTAAAAATATATCTTAAAATGTCTTTTTTATCCGTATACAATTAATGTAGAATTCTTGGTAGTTTATTTATTACATTTAGATTGAAATTGGAAAGTTTTTAAAAAATGCGTTTTAATTTTTTTAAATCAATGTTTTTTTATCCATTGATTTTATTTAAACACACGTTCAAACTAAATGTTTTCATTGTTTTTAGAATATTTATTACTCTAATTTATTACAGATATTTATAACTATAATTGAAAAATAAAGAATTATACCAGTTAAATTTAATTTTAGAGATAACCTGCCTTTGGATTTATTTCTATTTCTTATTTGAGTACAAATAAGAAATAGGAAAAAAATTAAATGCTCGATTTAAGAAGATTTTATGGAGGTAATTCATTTTCAAGCAAAATACGTTATTGTGAAACTTTAAAACGTATATTTAAATAAATGAGGGTAAATAAAAAGGCAAAACGCTTTCGATTTATTAAAAAATAAATGCAAGTTGATGCAAAATAAAATAAATAAATTTAAGAAGAATTTTCCAAACTCCTCGCTTTTAAAGAGAAAAAAATGCTTTTTTTTTTCATTACTCAGAGATATAAAGAGAAAAAAGAAGAAAAAAAAAAGTTACAGGTAACAATTTTCAGAGTATTTTTTTTTTAACCAGCGATCAAATTTTGTTTGATATCTTGTCAAATTCAATCAAATTTTGTTGAACAGCCCACAATTGGTGCTTTTACGGAAGAATAAAAATTTTCATATGATTTTTTTACTTAAAATACTTCTAAACGATTGCATATTATTTCGAAGCTTAAAGAAAGAAAAACTTTTAGAATGAAGAGCATTTTTATCTAAGTTAAATTTAAATTAAGGGACAAAATGTGAAAAATTTTAAAAACAATAAATTGTTGTCTTTTAATGGTGATCTAAATATAGTATTTTCTCCCCATTTCTGTGAAATCGTATTGGAATGAGTGGAGAAGATCATCATATTCGCTTCCCTATTTTGGGCAAAGTCTTCAGTTCCAGTCTTAAAAGAATGAAAACCTTTTATAATTTCATTTTTAAAAAAATAGGTTTCATTTTTTATGGTTTATTTGCATCTCATTTTGATGCTTCATGAAGTTTATTTTAGAATGAATCTGACTAATTTGAGACATGAACAGATGACGAGGACGACGCATTAATCGCTGTCCCCATTTTCCCATTTGTACGGTATACCAGAAAAGAGACGTCTGACCCAGGAATAACTTAACGCTCAATAGACCCCATGTACCGAGCCTGAGACCCTTTGGTTCCAAAGCTCTTTTTTAAATTCGAGCTTTCAGTCTAAGACATTGTTTACGTGTAGTTAAAAAGAAATCCTGGAGGAAATTAAAAAAGAAAAAAAAACTAATAAATTTAAATAATATCAGAAAAATAAAATAATTCATTATAAAATTTTTAGAAAAAAAAATGGATGCGATAAACTACACAAATAAAATATTTTTCTTTTACTTTTATTCTTCTTCCTGATTTGTTAAACTGGTCTGTTCATCTACATTAATCTTATTGGAGAGACTGTGATATGTGCATTTTGAAAGTTAACAAGAATTATTCTTCAAAATGTAACTTATTTTGAATCTTACTAATATTTTCAAATACAAGCTATTGATCCTAAGCAATCAATATTTTCTAATACAAGCTAATGATACACAGCCAAAGATCATAAAAGAGGATTCAGACAACGGAGAATTTTCAGTTCGTGATTAGCTTTCTAAGAATGACAAAGGGAAAAAAAGTATCAAGAATTTTCAGTACTTGGTTAGGAACTCGTGATTTTATATGTATATCAGAAGTCAGAAAAAACAAATCTTTTTCTCTTTATTTAAGATTAACTGCGTGAACTAACTTGTTCAAAAATTAAATATTTTTATAATATTTAACCATTTGAGTGCGGAAAAATTCATTGCTTTACGGCAAGTGAAGCGCTTCGCCGCACTCAAACGGTTAATTTTCGAATTTTATTTTATGTAAAAATCGGGGATAATACTCAATATTTAATTCTCAGTTATTCTGAGAGGTCTGGTTATTTAAGTCATGAAATATAAGACTCAAGCAACAAAATCCGCCTCATTTGTAAATAGGAAAATTAAAACTTAGGGCGTGAAACCAGCAATTTCTCAACGAAACTCTCTCTTTTTTCAATTTAAAATTTTTAAAAATGTATCATCAGAAATAAAAACTCGATTCGGAAACTTCCTCTATTGATTTATTGAACGTCCAAGCTTATTACCAAATCATTATTTATATAAGAGCTCTGAAATAACACAGTAAAAGGGCGCTGAAATAACACATCTCAAAATGGAAACGACAGGAATTCATTAGAAAAATTAACTGATGCACTATTATTTCAATAAAATTCTCTGCAATAGGGCTTTTAGATTTATATTTTCATGAAATTAATCTGCGGTTTTCGTTTCATATTTACGATAATGTCAAAATAAGGAAAATATTTGTATATTAAAATGTAAAAATGAAAGAAAGAAAAAGAATGTCATAGAAAGTTTAGAATAAAATTGACTGAAGACAGCAGAAAGTATGGATAGCACTGTGTGTTTCTTTTCTTAGCTCCAACTTTAAGAAAACTCAGGTATTAAAAGAACCTTACTTCTTTCAAATTACAGCTGTTCTAGAAAACGATCATGGCTGTTCTTGAATGATCATAATTGAAAGAAAAGTAACAATTTGTTTCTCTTTTAAACATGTTCCTATCTGTTTCTCTTCATTTTTCATGTGCCAATTAAGCTGAATTTCACTAAGATATACCACTTACATTAACTTATAACCAATATTCTAATTATATAACTGAGGCTTCCATATTTATTGACTATCCAGCAGATGATCATAATTCGTACTTTCATTTTAACAATGATTTCGTTAAAATTGTTCCTTTTGAAATGAGATGCTTAGGGGTTTCAAACAAACAGTTTTTCTTAATTCGAAATTTTTTTGAGTTAAAAAAGAATCTTCATGTTAAATTATTCTCCACTTCAACATATTTACTGCGAAACGAAATCTTACGTATTGATTGATTAACTCTTTGCCCAAGGAATCCTGAATTTTCTACTTTAAAAAAAAACTTGGCTGGTTATTTTTTGAGTCAGTTATTTTCTTGATATCACAGGTGTTTTAAATAGAAATTAAGCAAATATTTGATGTTTACTTTTTAATTTTCTGATTACTTATAAATGTTCAATGGATACTCTCTCATTTCTTTACGGTAATGGTCACCCAAAAGTTGTGGAAAAATCCGTTTCTTCATCATCTGCAAAACAGACCCGCTTCAATGAAATTCATGCAATTGATCAAATACTTTGTAGTTGTTACTTATGGAACTTTCCATGGACAAGCCCCGCTGATACATCAGCAGATTTTAAGCCGGTGACATACGTCTCTTGTTTTACAAGTAGCGCCATCTAGGGCCAAGAGTACGACTTAGCTACACACACGCCACAACCCTTTTTAGGGGGCGGACTTCATTCATGCATATTCATTCACTCATCTCAGATCGTAATTTAGACCTGGAACAGAGAACGATCACCTCTGACCAAGTACCCCCAGTGGTATTACTCTCGACATGGAGGATTTTGCGACCACGAACAGATTTAACGAGCGCTAGCCGCCACACACTCGGGGAATGTTTCGGCCGGTCAGATTCGAACTCATAACCGAAGGAAAACGAGTCCAACGCTCTACCAACCAGGCTATTCCGGCATACTTTGTAGTTATTACTTTGGAAATTTAATTGGAAAAAATACTCGTTAATTAAATCTATTCTGACTCGATTGGTTGAGCTTAGAAAATTGGAGAGAGGGTTGGCAAAGCTTACAAATTGTATGTCTGTTCAAAATCAACCCTGTTATTTTCAAATGGCAGACAGGATGTTGCGAATATCAACTTACTAATCCCTTAATATGCTTCCCAAAGATTTAGCTAGACGGAAATGACTTCTTGAAAGAGTTTGCTAAGTTTCTTGGGTTCGTGATCTTGTTGAATTGCAGATCTTCTAGACATACAAACCGTTGGACATTAAATCCGTTCAAGGACAAACGGCCTCCGCTAATGTGGCATTGAAATTTGAAGAGGGATGCCATCTTAGAAGTCACTTTCGTCATCAAGTCACATATGAAAAATACGAAATTCTTCTCAAAATTGATTCGGTATAGTTTCTTAACAGGTCGTTAATGCAATTTAATTATAATAAACTCTGGAAAATTAGCACTAGAATGTTGATTTACAATATTTGCATCTGGACCCTGTGAGATAAATTCATTTACCTTAGCAAAGCATTTTAAAATGTATAAATATAAAAGCATTTTAAAATGTATAAATATTTATAATAAAGAAGTTTATGATGTAATTGCTTTTTCATGCTACTTATTTCAATTTCACGACGCACAAATCTCTTTCAGAAGAGTACACGATTGAATGCAAAGATCATTCAGAGTTTTAATACCCATCGGGAGAAGAGATGTTTTTCTAGTTTCATCAAAATAGTCTCCTAGAAAATGAATGTATCGTAGATTTTCAGATTAAATAAATAAATAAATATATATGTATTTGTCAAATTCTGAAAAAAATATCTTTGACACAGCACAAATGAATTGTTCGGAATTGTTTTTGTCATTCTGACAAAACAACTATTATTGCCATGCAAATTCTCCGCGGTGCGCTTCAATTTTTACTCATGGAATATTTATTTTTACCTTCACAATTGAAAATTTACAATGGACGCATCTTTCTGTCAGTGATTTACAATTCGACTGTTCACAAAGAATGTGTTAATAAAATCTGAAAGTCAGACAAAAGTTTTTTTTAAAGGCATCTAGACAACAATAGATTTGACGTACCATCACTTTTTCATTCAGCGTTTTTATATTACAAGATCAAGCATTCGAAGATGATATTATCATATATATTGAATAAAAACAACACGGTATTTCTCTCATCTGAATATAAGATCATCAATAAAGGAAAACCGAATACTCTACATGCATTGAAGATGCCAAAATGTATTCATTTAAAAAAAGTTGAGAGAATCATTTCCTATATTTATTCAACTTTAAAATGATTTAATGTGTAATACTAGATGTTTATTTCCGGTGTAAATTGTGAAGAAATAGGAAAACTTATTTATCGAGCGGAACGAAATGAAAAGAAAAGAATTATTTTTTAAAAATATTATTATTTGTATAATAGGATCGTATATTCTAACTCAATCTTACGAGAATTTTTAAATGCACGAAGAAAATGTGTTATACTTAAGCATTCAAAAGTGAACGTACTTAATGTTAGGATAGGCAAGGAAAAAAAAACAAGGAAGCTTGGTTAGAAAAGCTAAACGAATAAACTCTAGAGCTCTGTAGTAGAATCTCTGAGATGTTTTTGAAAATTCCAGGAATTTGCGAATATTGAGATGGTGAACATGGTGACTTTATCGCCACTGCAAAAGCCCACTTTGTATTAAGTGCGCTATAAAAGAATTTAACAATCCAAAGTGGATTGGGCATAATTGAAGAAAATGAAATTTCTGAATAGCTGTGAAGTATTTATGTAACTTCCAAGTATAAAGTATAAGTTATTACCAAATGAAAATTTTTCTTCTATTATTAGCATGTCGTTTGTAGTGTTTCATATATTTTGTGACTGATGCCTTCATATTATGGTTTGTTTTCTTGCTTTCTGTCTGTCAAAACAATGTGTACATTGTATTTTGAATAATCCAGTGAGATTTAACTATGGCAAAAGTGAAGGCTAGGGAAAAGTCTTGTACAGTATGAACAATCATATTGTGCAAGACAAAAAACCCATTTCTTTTGTATTTGAATATTAATGTAGAATTTAATACACAGTTAAACCAACTATTTAAAACAATTACTCAAGCGTTTTGCTCCTAATTTTTAACAATTCAGCCAACAAAAGGCTTTTAATGTTGCCAAAGTAGTGCAGATAAATCTTAAGAGAATCTAATATAACAGTTCCGACCTGAGAGTAGGATTTGTGATTGTAGACTCCAAATATCTACCATGTTCTCGGGCATTGTTTACGTCCATTATATCGGTTTGCTACATACTTCAGATTCTATGGTGGAAAATTTTGAGGCAGTATGCCGTCTCAGGTAGCGTCCCCGTTACTTTAAAATGGTTCAATTTTCAAGATTCTTCTCCAAATATTCTTTAAAATGGGACTTTATCGTAATTCAACTAACATGAAGCATTTTGCTAACATGTACTTTGTCATTTATCTTGTTAATGCATATACAATATCTATTTTTTCCCATTTTAACTTGATGATGATGTCGTGTCCGCTTTTTACCACGGAAAGAGGGGTGCAGTAGCTTCTTAGGGTATGGACCTTTGAGCACCCGAGGGTAGAAGTTTGACTTCTAGCTCATATGAGGATGAAACACTCATCCACACGCTTGAACAGCCCCTTTTTACAGGAAGGAACATTCACACATCTCACTGATAGAACAGAAGAACCATGCCCGAATCGAGACTCACAGAACACGAGGAAGACGCGCTACCTCTGTGCCAGAAAGCCGGCCCGTTTTAACTTATAATAAATAATTAGTTAATTGTTCCAATTAATTAGGAATGTGGAATGCAAATGAATTTTAAAAAAACCATCAAAAAGAATCTTGTATAAAGTTTTGTAGATCACGATTTTTGAGTTTGCTTGATTTTTAAAATCTTTTAATTGCTGTAAATAGTAAGCTAAAAAAGTTATATAAAATAAAATTAATATCATTTATTTGAATTAAATATTAATAGTCATGATTATCTGAGTGAATGTAAACCAAGAGCAACACATATAGGAACATAATTCAGAATAACAATGATTCGATCTCTTAGTTACTTGAAAAAAAAAATATTTTGGAAGACTGAAAGATCAAAATTAACATTGATTACTTTGAAGGAAAAAAATTATTCTGAAGAAGAACAAGAAATCATTCAGGATGTTTTTCATCCGCACCCCTTTTTGTTTTATTATGTTCTTTGTGCTTCAACAGGACAAGTAGCTTTTCAGTTACCATTTTCTGCTGAAAAATATATTATGCGTCTATTTTGAAACAAGACGATTTTTTTCTTGGAAAACAGTCGACTTGCAATTTCAAACGATATTTTTATTTCTTCCCTTTTAAATTTTATATCTAAAAATTATTGAGTTACTCAGTTAAGACAGAATCTACGGTAACTGAGTTTTGTATATTTTAAGTTCTGCTGAGAATAAAGCTAATAAATGAATTTTAAACACACTTTTATTAGTGTGATACAAAGTTAATTTTTTTTTATTTGAATTTGCATTTTAGCTATTAAGAAATCAATTTCTCCTTGAATTCGCTGCCAGATGACGCCATGCGTTCAGAATCAAAAATTAATTTTATTAATCGTTTTATATTCAGAAAATATTAAAATAGTACACTTTAAGTAAACACGCAATATGCACAAAATTTCAAAAACTCTTGCACACAAGGGAATGAGGGGATTATTACATCTTTACAAACATGAAAT
Organism: Argiope argentata; assembly: GCA_026289955.1. Lineage (NCBI taxonomy): Eukaryota > Metazoa > Arthropoda > Arachnida > Araneae > Araneidae > Argiope > Argiope argentata. The sequence goes on along the minus strand of JAOUZG010004146.1, from coordinate 7,592,473 downwards.
AAGTCGAGTTAAATAAAAGTGTTTTAAAAATAATGATATTTAAAATAGAGTTTTCAAACCCTTTTAATATTTTTTCATGAATTGTTTTTAACGAAGGAAATTGGCATGATAACATCTGAGGGGAAAACTTCTACTTGCATTAATATATAATTAAAGGAAGAAGAATTTTTGTTCTTTAATTTCGTTTCATTATGATTAACATAGCTTTTTGAAGCTACATCAGAAATTTTCCTCTTAATTTTGAATCCTAGTCAATTGACCTGCATCCCTTAAAATTTCCATACTACTTTAATATTATAGCATTTCTCTGCGATGAATCTAACGAGCTGCAGTTCCTATGAATGGCGAATCCTAGCTGGAATCATATCTCCTCCCCCACTGTAGTATAAAGAGAGCACGTAGATGTAGATGGAATTGTTATTATATTTTTTCCGAGGTCATATTTAATTTTAAAAAATAACTGTATGCACTAATGTTCGCTATATAGCACCCCTGGTGCTAATCTTCAAAACTCCCTCTAAGTTAACACCCCGGGTATCTGTACCCCTCTTGCCACCCATCGTTATGCCATTTCTTTTACGACACTCCCTCCTTAAAGCCAAGTCTTACCACTAAGCTTACCGCAGTCCACAAGTTTACTTGCTAAGAGCAAATAATTGTAGAGTCAGTTCTGAAGCTGCTTCTAGATGAAAATTATATATAATTGAAATAAACAAATGCTGAGGTTTTTGAGAATGAGAGAGAAGAGTACTAGCAAAATTCACAACAATAAACAAACTTAAAAATTTTTCTCGATTCATTCCGGAATAACATCAATAATTTTTAAAAAGTTGTTAAACCTCTCCTATATTTTGTTTTCTTTTTGTATATATCAATATTTTCTTTGATTTAAAATTTTTAGATTCAGTCATTGCAATATTTTGATTTGCATTTATTTATTTATTTATTTAACGGAATTTTTTTCCCCGACAGTTTCTTCTACTCAAAGTATAAGGTACAAGAAAACTGGTTGAAAAAATTCACAGCAACTTACACATTACAACAGAATTGTGAAAAACCTGAAGTAGAATTCAGAACAAGATACAGAAACGAAGAAAATAATGGACAGAACACAGTATAAAATATCCAAAATAGAAAAACAACAATAAAACAGTCATGTTACTCCGAAATAAACGTCTCAGAAGTCAAATTAACAATAAAACAGTCATGTTACTCCAAAATAAATGTCTCAGAAGTCAAATTATAGCCACTCAGTAGAAATTTAAATTAATTTATGTATATTGATTTTTTTTACTAAAATATTTTTGCCTAGTAATTATTATTCTTTAAAAACACTTCTTCGATTCGTTTATATTCAAAATTCAAAATATAAGAATTAACTTGAAATGTTTGTTGTTTCAGTTTTACATGTCCTTTGCTTTTCAGTTGTTATTCTGCATTTATGGAAACGTAATAACTTAACCGTAAATAAATTTCAAATTTTAAACCTATATAAATTCTTTTTTTTTGTTTTAGTAGATTTTATTTTAAAAATGAATTAAGTAAGACACAATGAATACTGACGATTTTTTCCCCTAAAAATGACGACCTTGAAAATCTATCTTCATATACAAACATCAATTCGTGAACTTTCCTGGTGAGGGTAAAAAATAAATAAGTGCATACATTGAAAGAATTAATAAGTAACAGGTCTAAATGGTATAAAAGTAATCGTTACTTCCTGATTTCTACTTGTTAGCGTGATCGAAAATGAAAAACACCGACCGGCCAACGACCTTTGTGGTACCGGTCGCACTCACGATAAAGTAAACTCTGCGTTTTATGGTCGCTTATGTGAATAAACACTATCGTGTAAATTTTACTTTATTTTTGTGCTTTATTAAGGTGCATCAGAAGTGATAGCAAAATTGAAAGTTCTTTAAGGCAAATGCCGTAAAATAATTTTTAAATTTAATTTTAACTTATCAATTTACTCGATGCCGGATTTTCCTACCTTTGGACTTATTTTTTTAAAAACTTGTTTGTTAATATTTTTTAATGCAATACTTTTGTCCATATTTATTTTTATTTCATTAACATGCATATTAATCGAGTTGGATATGATTTATGTAGATTAAAAAGGATAGTTGATACATTTTTTTTGTATGCAAGGTTTTAAAAATTTTATAGAAATCACAAACTGCAAGAATTTCTTGAATTTAAATGCATAACCTTAATTAAATGCCTTTTTTTTTTTGTTATTTCTTCCAGGTAGTAGAAATTATGAATTGTGGAAAATAATATTCATTCTTTGTCTCTTCCTTTAAAGAAAAGTTGAAATTTTCGAAATCCTATTTATAAGCATTAAACATATCCTATTAATTTTTATTTATAAATTTATATACCATTTACAACTTGGAAGAAATTTTTTGGACAATAGTTTCTTTACGTCAAAAATAAAATTTTTTAAACATGTTATGTGAATAAAGAGTGAGCTTGAAGTGAGTCAGTAAAAATATTGTTGACCAACAAAAATCTGAGAAAGACAATATTAGCCCTCTCTTGAATAAGTGAAAATTTTGTCTACAATAGGCATGAAATACATTCGAATTATGTAGTAAAATTAATTAGACTTTAAACCTTTATGAATCTGCAACTTCAAAACGTAGAACAGCGAGTTACAAAGAAGTAAATCTCTCCAAAACGCTCAACAGCAGAAAGCTATAATTTGTTGTGCTATCTTGACAAACAAAACTTCAGGACAAGCTATGATTGAATGGATATTTCCTTCTTTGAATCCAAAATTAGAAATTTAAAATTCGTGATAACGGAAGAGAAACTGCTATTTACTAAATGGCATTAATTGTAACGTATAAAATTCATAAATAAACTCATAACTTTTAGAGACAAACAGTTAACTTATCTTTTCTGTCATTTTTTTTTAAAATTTAGATCAGCTGGTGGTTTTCAGTGACACTAACACGCTATTCGCTGAAAGAGAGAGAGAAAGAAAAATCTATGCAGCAACTGAAGTGTGATAATTTGGACTATAATTTGCTGCAGAAGGAACTACAATTATTTTCATAAATACTTGGATGAGCTCAGGAAAGAAGACAGAGGGTTATTGAATTCTGGTAATTATTTATTAATTCAAAAAATTAGCGTCTACGCTTTAGGCTCTACGTAATCATTGCTTAAAATCTGTGATACAAAAGTGCTACACTGATACTCTATGTATCATACAAAAATGTTCTACTCGGTTGTCCCGATTTCTTCCAAAGCAATTCATCTTCAATGAAGGTATTCAATAGATGATGCTGCTATTCAGCTAATAGAGATAAACCACAAGTTCCAGAAATAGCAAAAATCATACAATAGCCATCCCTCTAAACATCTAAAGGGCATTCGATGATATTCATCAATCCAAAGACGCTTAGATAATCTAAACTTCAACACAAATGCTACAGAAACCTTAAAGAACATACAGAATAACAAATCATCAATCAAAACAGCCTTAAGTGCCGTTTGTGGCAACAACAAGTTGTACATAAATTCCTGCTTAGGTTCGGCACTCTGGGATCTGGATATAAATGAAATCTTGAAAAGAGAATGAGATGTTTGAATAAAAATTCTAATATAAATTCTTAAAAAATTATTATCTTTTAACGCAAATAAAAAACAATTTTAAGATTATTCAACCAACTAAAAGAAACATATTATTACACATGAAAAGTATTCAATACTTTAATGTATTCTTTCAAACTACAAAGGGATTTATTAAATAAAAAATGTTAAAGAAGAAAATCACTTTATCCCGAAGTAAAGTCATAGAGCTGCGTAAAGAAAAATATTGATATAATTCAAAATTTATGAAGCTATTAAGAGTAGATGGTATTAAAGATCTTTAAGCCATAACATCAGGGGGGAAAAAAGGCTTTAATTGCATATCGTTACACCTAGAAAATTTAGAAAATAAATATAAAAAGTTTTTTTTAAATATATTATTATAATTAAATTTTAATTTATTTATTACAATTTACGGAAAGGCAAGAAGGGGTGGTCATGATTACAGAAAAGATTTCCGTAATTTTATTTGATTATACAAAGTTTTCAAGTTTCATTCTTTCTTTTTTTAATTATTATCTTCAGTTATAAATTTAATTACTTTCCTTTTATTCCTAAAACAGTACTTTACAAATAAATTAGGAGGTTCCTTTATTTTTTTAAATTGGATGCTTTGGTTTATGCCTTTATAAAGGATAAAATCTGTAGTAAACTTATTTCATCTCGGCTGGCCTCGTTGAACAAATCCTCCTCTTTGCAAAGTAGGTTATTAGAGCAACGAAACGCTGCTTTAGATGGAATACAAACCTCTCTCTAGTGCAGGGGGCGTAGCTCAGATGGTAGAGCGCTCGCTTAGCATGCGAGAGGTACCGGGATCGATACCCGGCGCCTCCATCTTTTACCTTTTTCTCCCTCTCATTGATAACTTAGATTTTTGCAGTTTTTTATCTCCCATTTCTTGGGTTAAATTTAAGCTTGCAATCATTTGAATGTTTAAACACATTTTTTTCCTACCTACTAAAGAAAAGCTAAATCGATTTAAAAAAGAAAAGAAAAAAAAAAAAGACGGGGGACTTCGAGACGGGGGAGAAATGAAAAGTTTAAATATATCTTGATTTAAAATCTTTAATATATCTAAAAGAACTTTTTATAATATAACGGAAAAAAATTATTTAGAATAATATAACGGAATAATTATATATATTATTCCGTTATAATATAACTATATTTATAATATAACGGAAAAAAGTTATTATAATTTAATTAATTTAAATAATTAATAAATAATGATAGTAATTAATTAAAGAATAAAATTTTATTCTAATTACAAAATTAATAACAAATTTTTTCATAAAATTAATTTGAAAAGGCATTTTAAAAAGACAGAAAACTTAAGAAGAAAGATTTGTAAATTTAGCAAAAGGAATAAACAGATATAGACTTGCAATTGCAACTACAAGAACTTTTATGTACATAAAAATTTACTTCAAAAAATTTCAAGAAAACTTTTTAAAGAGTCTAATTTTTTTCAAAAAATTAAGCGGGCTTTTTTTTTTATTAGATTAGGTGTTCATGTGCATGGTTCAAAAGGATTATAAGTAAACTTCAAAATATATTTTCTTTCAAATCATAAGAAGTTTGAAAGAGGAAAAAATTTAAAAGGTTTATTAGCAATGGCATCCATCTTTGTTTAGAATATAGTCAATAATTATGGATATAAATAATTTTTAAAATCTGTTATTTCAGTTTCTCTCTTAAGAACATTTAAATATTTCAGTTTGTTTGGCATTCTGTGGTACTCGTTGCTCAACTGATAAAATAAGTCATAATAGCATGATTATATGTATAATTATAGGACTCTTATGTTTACTTTTAAGGATTCGAAATCATGAATATAAAAATTTAATTTGATGAGAGAACTATTGATATTTTTTTTTACTTTACTTGCATCTAAGTAAGTTGGGTTGATGTGTTTTTTTGTAATTAAATGACTGCTATCGTTAAATAAAATCCTTCGTCATCCCAATTTAAAAAATATATATAGTGTAAATTTTTTTTACAACTAGATTTTTTTTTTTGAAAAAAATCTGTGTGTAAAATTTTTTTTAACATCTCAAAAATTGTAACAAAGAGACAGTTTTGACAATCAAATCAATAAAAGTTTTTTTTAAATATAAAACTTTGAATCGTCACATTTAGAAAGACCAAATTGATTTTTAGACCTTTAGAACTTTGCTGCATAAAATTTTAAAACAATTTGTGATTTTTAATGCGCTTGAGCTTAGAAAAAAAACCATGCTCACTAATTATATTTTTAAACGCTCTGGCTTCAAAAATTTATCAACTTTGTGAAATTATTGAGTGAAACAGAAATTGAAGTTTATCAATGAAAAAGTATAACTTTGGCTATTAATCTTTATCCTCTAAAATATCATAAGACTGAAATGTGATTTTTCAAGATAACATTGATTACATAAGCCCCTTTGCACATAGTGAAATGTCTAGTACTCGTATCGAATAATTGATTTTTTTTTTTTAGCTTAAGAGAAAATAATAAGTAGTTTAGAATGCAAAAATCATTTAGAAATTCTTCTTGGAAAAATACCTCAAATGTCCGTTATATTTTTATAGGAATTAAAATGACAATAAGTGTCCCAAACAGGATATGATATCTTATTAGGAAGTTAAAGAAATTCGGGAGTCAAATTCATAAGGGGTTAATTTATTTAATGACATCAGAATGTACTTTCGAGTTTTGCAATCAAGGCTCTCAGTATTACAAATATTACAATATTTGTAATATATCGAAAAAATTTATTCAATTTATTTCAAAATAATAAAAAAAGTCATTTCAATTGTTTCTAAAAATGTTTCTGAATTCTGTTCTCAAAATTATATTGGATTTAACTATTACCTTCGCATTTGAAGGAAGACCTTTATCAGGACTTAAAGCTATAAAAAATTACTTGAGATCAAGTATTAGTTAAGAATGATTTACTTTATTTGACATTTTACAGTTTTAGTCAGAACTAATAAAAAATACATAAAATAAGACGATATTATCAGTGAATTTTCAATAAAGCATATAACAGATTATAATCTTATTCTGGTAAGTCGCATACGAAATAATTTTCTTAATAAGTAACAAAACGATTAGTTTTGTGTTTAATTTATTAAAGGTTTTTCGTATTATTGAAAAGTTAACTTTGTATATAAAAAAGTTAATTATCTACCATTTTCAGGCGTTTTTCAAGTCCTTGTTACACCAATTTTTGCGAAATAATAAATAAAAAATACAATAAGTTATTATTTTTCTGCGTGAAATTTGTTTTATGGATCTCAAGTTAGCTTTGCGTCATAACTAAGATCAGATTATTGCGTAATAAGTTTCGGTATTTTTTTTCTTACCTTATTAAGCTTTTGAGTTCCTCGAGATTCGAAGTCTTTATCCTAGATATATACGTAAAAAGAAAATAATAAATTGAGCTCAAGTGTGTCTAGACTGATTAAAGACTAGTTTAGGGATAGAGAAAGCAACAAAAAGAATCCTTTTAATGCTCGGAAAATTATTCTAACGAAATCACCAGGAAATCTTGCTATCATAAATCCAAATGATAACAAACCCTTACCTAAGATTCCAAGTCACAGCTGATCATTTTATCTTAGTGACCCTAAAGAAGTTTTGCACTGGATGGCTTAGAAAGAGCGTTGAAGATTTTGAAACAGATTCATGTTAGGTAGAAATATGTTGTGGAAGTGCATTTTTTTTCTAAAGTCCACACTTCTGTTCCAGATATTGTAAAGGAAAGCTTATAAGATAATTTTCTTTTCTTCAAGGATATTTTTTGTAATGATTTTTACCAAGCTATGTGTTTTATTGATTATCTTCAATATTTTAAAATTTCATGATAGAATTTTTGCTCATTGCACGAAATTTGTGAACTTATAGACATTTTTAAGTGTTTACTTTTCCTTTTCTCTTAATAAGATTAATTTAGCGTCATTTGTTTATCTTCATACCTTTATATATTACTCTTTTGTTGGTATTTCGGATGTATAAATAAGTTTGAGAAAAGCCTTTCAATAAATTTCTTTACCGAATATAACAGTTTAATTTTGTATGGTACTAATATAATCATAATTTTGAACAGGTATAGAGAATCAAATTAGCAAAGTGGATCCGAAATCGTATTTATATCCAATTTCATTACAGCTATTCTAGAAAGCTGTAATGCTAGTACTGAAAATACAGTCTAGAAAGCTGTACACGCTATTCTAGAAAGCTGTATTTCATACAGCTATTTAAAGATAGAAAAAGAAAAAAAAATCATTAAGTGTCGACTCAAATAAGAACGTGTAAATACGTAGATTCATCAAAAAATTCCTGTACTAATAAACAACAAATCGCATTATAAGTTAATGCTTTCGCCAGTAATGATCGATCTTCATGAGATACTAAGCATCGCTGTGCGTATATCTAGAGTTGTTATAAAGGAATATTTTGCGATTACTCGTGAGTAATAACCAACATTTTATAACGGTTTTGTTGATACATATATATAATTCCAAGAACGCTCTATAATTGAGTATTCAAATAAATAACGTGTTTTCAATTTTCTTGACAAAATCATTATTTAAGTTTTTTCCCCAATTTCAAAATCAATGCCTTTATCTAAGAATTTATTTAACTGACTAAAAGGGTGATATCTTTTTTTGGTAGTATTTTTTGTTATTTGAAACCATATCTCAAAGTAAAGGACTTCTGAGATACTTAAAAGAGTTCTAACGACATGTTTGTTTCAAAATAGTTTCTACTTAAATTTAATTACAGATTTAAATTTGACAATTTCGATGCACAAAGCTCACAGGTTAATGTTAGAAAAGCGGCCAAGTATTGAATAACGATAAAATATAAAAATATTCATTTTTTATTTCGAAATTAAAAGAATAATGTTTCGAACAATGGTTTTCAGATTCTTAAGGATTATGTCCTTCAAGAGGGCGAAATTCATAACTTTAGATGTCTCACCAATGTATAGTTCTGGATCGAAGTGTAATCACTGCTAACAGTTTTATAGAATAAAATTAATCAACCGACGTCCTCGTTATCTGGTCGTGGTTCGAAATTACTAGATCCTTCCGAAAATAGCCCAAGTGTTGCTTTAAAACAGGACTTTAATATAACTAAGCAATCAACAGTCAGAGAACTGATGCAGAAAATATTGTAACACCAACTCGTACTAAACAGTGATATAGTGGTTTCAGGACGTGGGTTTTTATTGGATAGAGACAATTTAATTAAAAGCTCTCCTTGTACGAGAGTATTTCGCATATTTGGCTGTCATTTACGTTTACCTCACAACATGCTAATGGTCATTCCCTTTTTCAGTCAGTTTAGTTGTTGAAGACACTGACAGCTGCCGTTCCACATCTCCTTCTCTAAAATTCCATTGGTAAGCGTCTTGTTAGACTACAAGGTAAGCACAACTCTGTCCTCTTCCAACAACCTCACACCTGTTTCTCACTACCTTCAATCACTGAGAGCCTATTTTAAATGGCGCAATGAAAATTAAAGCATGTGAGATATTCAACTTCTCGCTTCAGTGCCATGACAATTCTGACTGGTCCCTTCACCCACAGCATTGAGGGCTGGTTCCAAATCCTCCAAAATTAAGCACATGTTTATTATGGTGATGAGAGAATTTGGAGTAAGAAATACCTGTTTAGATAATATCCTTGTCATTTGATCACTATTCAGAACTATGAGATCCATCCCGAAATAATGCAGGGATCTCAGTTTAACCACTTAACTGTTTTACCCTTATGCCGTATGTGCGTCGATTTATCGAATTTTGGTAGTTATAAGCAAAAAATAAAGTATTCATAACGATTGTAACTCTATATTAAAATTACTTAGAATACATAAATAAGTCATGTAATTAAAGGAGTTCCATTTGAATAAAAATAAGAAAATAGAAGGAATCATCTTATTAGAGGGTAAAGAAAATAAAATATTTAAGTTGTTAACTAAACTATCAAAGCTGAATAAATGCAAAATATTTTGTGAGTTTTTACTCTCGGAAATACATGAATATAGAACTAAACTATTTTTGGGCAAATTAATCGTTCAATTTTTTTAAACCAAGCACAAGAGTTATTTATGTAGTTGCCGAACGTCAGATTAGTTAAAAAAAACTGGCGCAAAAAATATATATGTGACTTTTATTAACTTTTATTGGCGCTTCACATCCAATCTTTCTATAGAATTTGCAAAAATTCACTTAGAATCAACCCTTTTTATAATTTATCAAAAAATTATCATTGAAAATGCGTATACCGCTTGCGATTTCTATGAAATGTAATTTATACGGTTTATTCGAAAAGCAAATCGGTAGCTAAAAATCGTGTTTTCTGAAGTAGTCATTCGAAATTATTGCATTTCCATTCTCTTTTCCTTCAAAATATAGCCCTTTATTTTTTCTGTTGATGCCCAATGGCACCATTAGCGAATTGAAAATATTTTTGGACTTTTATATCTGAGTTTTTTTAATCCAAAATCCTTAATTACTTTCATTCATTAAGTTAATCATAGAATGTACAAAGTTGTTCTTTTTATGTATTAATAGAAGAAAAAAATTGCAAGACAAAATGAAAAATTTTAGTGTGTGTTTATTGCTACATAAAAAGTGAGTAAATGAAATAAATTCACTCAAAATAAAGTCACGGTCACATGACAAAGGTAATTACGCATGCCATCTGACAATCAACTGTTAATTTCTTTTACTCCGTAATTTGACGTCATATCTATTAAAACATGAAGTGGAATCAAAAATTAAATTAGTAGGATACACTTGACGTACACTATGATTGCATAGATTGACTCCTTTGAGTTTAAATAGAAAAATTTTTACAACTCAGCAATCAAAGTTATTGAAAATTTTCAAAAAATTGCTATGAGTATTTTTTAATTAATGGTTAGAAATAAACCTAAATGGGCAATGAAGTTTATATTTATTAATAAAGGAACTGGCTACAAATATTTTCTTTTAATAAATGCATTGAACTTGTGTTATATTTTTTATTTCGTTTTTTCTTTCATTACTTTTTGTACCAAATAGTAACACGTGTTACACTTTTTGGGTAAAATTAAAAATACAATAATATATTTCATAAATATTTGGTTAGAGCTAATCTATTAAATGTCATACATTAATGCCACAGAAAACCTAATTTGTGGTTTTAAAACCAAATATGGGCTGCGGTGACCTGGTCATAAAGTCTTGGCTTCAGAACCGGATGGTTTCAGGGTTGAGATCTGATACCATCGAAGAACCGTCATGTAAGAGGGACTGGGACAAGTTAAATCCATCGGGGCCAGATGCCGTCCCTCTAGTGTGGTGCGGAAGTTTGGAGAGGGAGAGTATCTCAGATGTCGCCCTCGTCTTCTGAACATAGTTCAAAATTACGAGGTTCGTACCCAAATATTCCTAGTGTTTCTTTAAAACGGGAAGTTAATGTAACGAAACTAAAAATTTAAAATCAAGTAACTTACTGCAAAGTTAAATGGCATCGCAGAATATATGTTGTCTAGAATATAGGTGTGCGCTTAATGTGTCCACTGCTAATTTTGTCACAAACAAACAAAAGAAACCTGCAAAAAAATAATGCCTACTTGGATGATTTTAATACTTTTTAACTATTCCGTTTTAAAAAAATATAATAATCAGAAAAGAAATGATAAATCTTCTTAATAATTTAAGAAGTTGTATCAGCATCAGTGAATTCCTTCAATAGCCAATTCAATCAATGTAATTCAAGGTTTGAACCCGAAACTGTAGTTAGTTGTATTGAAGTTCTGTAACCCAATCTGGATGCAAATCCGTTTTCATTTTCACCACATAGTTCTACCAAAATAAAACGACTGACGAATTTAAAGAAAAGTGGTTCAAGAAATTAATCTTCTGCAGCAGAACGATTCCATTGATAGAAACTGAAATGAACTGTCTCGTTGGGACTCGCGCTTCATAAGATTTTAATGAAATCGATTATGTTTTTATTTATTTACTTTGGCGGTTCATGATCTATGGCATGCTTTTGATTTTAAGGTAACGGCAATTTTAGTTATTCTTAATTTACTTCAGTTTTTGCTTGTTTGTTCATATTTGCATGAAATTTGTGTTCATACTTTAATTGAATTGTTTTGTAGCTCCTAAAGAAGATTTTATTTTGATTCTGTAAGATTTATATTTATGTTATTCAAAGTTATATTATGTATGAAGTTAAAACTTGCATTTTATATCTATTTATATATTTTTTGATATTCGATCAGGAAATTCAGGTTTATTGATTTTTTTTCCGCAGTATCAAGCATATTTCCTTTTAGAAGAATTTGACTCAGTTTGTAAACAGTGAAGTATTGGATGTACTATTGTGTCCTCTAAATATATATGTCAGATATCATACAAATTAAATACAGCAGTACAGCGTGTGTGTTTGTACTGGCATTGTCTATAATTTTTCTTTCGGCATAAACAAACCCCATAAAGAGATTTTAATTCCAAAATCCAATGGTTCCGTATTTAGAAGACCACAAAAAGAATTAATTGTTCATCCATTGTAACATTTTCATGCACATTAAACATCTTGGCTGAATTTGTAACCTTTTTTCCAAATTACCAAACAGAAGACGACTCATTTCGAGAATTATTCTTTAGCTAACTGATTTATTATGGAAGCGAATTATTTTTATTCGTTTTATAATTAATAATGTACTGTGCAAAATTTTAAGTCTAGTCAAATCGTATTGACCAGAACAATACATTAATACATTTTTTAAATATATATATTGAAATTATATAAATACATTTTTTCAAAGATATTACATCCTTACTTATCTATAAAATAATTTTATATCATTGTTTTCAATAAGCAATTTAAAAAGTGTCTGTCCGGGTCAAGTATACCTGAACAGAACAGCAGGATAAAATAAGCAAATACATTTTAGTAACGCAAAGGAAAATGATGCATTAACCCTTTGCGGTCGTATGTCTACTCTCAGCCACCATTCAAGAAGGTGCATCATTTTTACATTTTATTTGTTCCTTTTTTAAAATTTTAATTGTTAAAAACATCTACAGAATGTTAAAATGATGCAGATTTATTTTTCAGGGAAACTCAACTTAAAGCAGATCCATGTATTAGTTGAATAATTATGCATCGAATTACTTTTCCAACCTCAGAGTTAATTTCTTAAAATTGTAGTGATAAAAAAATGGGTTTATTAAAATTGATTTGAAACATCCGATACCAAATTTTAAAAGAATCGGAAATAAAAGTCGTGAAAAAGACAATCGTGTATTTGAAAAAGTATAATAGCAGTATAATTTTATGCTTCATTATCTGATTCGCCTGTTTAAATGATTCTACGAAAACTTAGTATACTTAAAAGGTGATTTATTAAAGGACATTATTGCTGCATCTAATTAAACAGCAAAGTATCGAAGCGGTCATGAATATTTCTGAAAGATTGATACTTGAAATTCTATGTTTAATACTTATTTAGGAATTTAATTTTTGCAAATGATCTCAAGGTTGATTATTCGAAACTCATTTTATTTAATATTTTTATGTAGGTTTGCTGTTCTATTAAAAATGCAGGTTCTTACTGAATAAGCTGCCAGGCAAGAATTACATGAAAATTTAAAACCTAAAATAAATACGTAGGTTGAAAAAGAAATGCGAAACTGATTGTAAGACTGCAATTGCTAAAATTGATCTAACATTAAATTGGTTGATTTCACCTTATCTTTGATTTAAACGAAAGCACTAACTACGTGACAGAGAAATCAATAAACTTATGAAATAAACTTTGATCTGATGTCTAACACATTGCTTATGGGCATATTTCGTAGAACACTGCCATCATTGGCACACAGCTGCGTTAGGCAACTCTAAATGGGATTGTTCCTTTAAAATTGCGAGATACCATCTCAAGTACAAAGGCCTCAGGCGACATTTTACGGCAAAGATTCATTGAAGACTCGAAGAATGACACAGTGGTGTCGAAACTTCTGGTGATTGAGAACACAAGTGAAGTTTTTATCTAAAAAACTGTGTTTTGAAACAACCATTTCTTCCGTGAAGTTAAAGAATGGCCTAAAACATTTACCCCCCCCCCCATTTACCATTAAAGTTCATTGAGCCTCTGATTTCCTATATTAACTTGAAATATCTAGTCCGATTTTACGTCACCATCTATGTAGAACGGAGCTATAAATTGAAAGGGGCCCTTTAAGGGCCAATGATGCATTGGAATGAAATTAAGGAGATAAGAGATGTCCCATGAATATCTATTAAACGTGACAGACATTTAAGCAAGTGATCATCGATATAAAATAACTTATCTTAAAGTAAAGACTTTTCGCTTCGGTAAGACTTTTCATGTTCGAAGTGTCGGGAAATTTAGATGATGGGTATGAAAATGAAAGCGGCTTTGTTAGTTTAAATCATTTTGAGGACATTTACGAAGTTGTATGCTGTCGTTTATATCTCTAGAAAATTATGCAAGAAAAAGAGCTTTTTTATTAAACTTTCTAACAGAAATATTTGCCGATGTCCTGTCAAAGGGGTAGCGCCTCTTCCCCGTGATTTGGACGTCCTGGGTTTGAGTCCGGGTTCGGACGTAGATGTGCTTCATCAGTTCTATCTGTGAATGTACCCCCCTGTAAAAGGGGTTATGGAAAGGAATGTTAACTATATTATGTGGATCATATCGGACAGAAGGATGACTGGTTTATTGTCTGAGCATATATAAAAACGCAGTAGTTTAAAACAAGCTTGTTTGAATTTGGTACATACTTCACCTAAAATTTTGTATCCGCATCACATTTTGAATCTAATTAGTGTGCATAAAAAGGCCCAAAGCGCAAACTCGATTTGTTTTATATCGCGAAGCTAAACACAAAACACGTCATATTGCTTAACCCTTTGCACTCCGATGGCGCCTCTGACTCGCCATTCAATATTGGGCATCATTTTTACATATTATTTATTTATTTTTCAAATTTAATTGTTAAAAACGACTATATAATGGTTGAGAGATGTAGATTAATTTTTCAAAGAAATTCGACTTAAAAGAATTATGTATAGTTATTTTTCTTAGCAATGAACAAATCTTTGTATTGGGTGTATAATTTTGCATCTAATTATTTTTCGGAGTGCAAAGGGTTAAGTATTCAAAAAAAGTTCGAATGGAAAACTCTACTTCAAGTTAAATCGGTTATTATTTCTTTTTGAGAAGTTTTAATCAGGAATGACTCATTACGTATTATTTATTGCAAGCATGGAAATTATAGTTTACAGCCTTGTCCTGATAGTGAAACAAGCTATCTAGCTACTGAAGTAGATATTTAAAGAGACTGAAGTGTAATTTAAACTACCATACCCCCCTTTTTTTATAATTTACAAAACTATACATAAGCCTTGAAACATTGGATTTTTCAGAACTCTCGTCTAGATCATCACAATCTTATTATTTTGAGAAAAAAATGGGAAGTTAAGCCGATTCGAGAAACTAGATCAGAATTGAAGGTTTGATTTAAACTGACATTTATGGGTGCTTACCTTTTTTTAAAAAACTTATAAAGTATTCAAGTGGTAAAAATAAAGAAAAACTGATTTCTGAAAGCTATGCACTTTTCTATAATCTTTTCAAATAGTTTTGCTATAAATAAAAAGAGTGTCAGGTTAAAGCAAATAAGCAAAATAACTGGTTGGTTATTTTATTTCACTTTGTATTCATTGTTGTAAAAAGGAAAATCAATAGCCTTTTAATCAATTCGAATACATTTTCTATCAACAATCAGACAGGGATTATTTAATAATCAAAAAATTTACAAAATATGCTACTTTAACAATGATGCGATTAGCTAACTTTTCCTATTTTCGCACGTTACAGGAAAATTGAACACAATTGAGGAAATGCTCGAAACCCATCAATCAAATAGTTGACACAACAGTTTGCAAACTCTTTTTATTATGTGTCATCAATATAAGAGTGAAGAAGAACCTTTTCTCGACTTTCTCTTATTGATTTTCATTGTTTTACTCCAATTTCCCTGAAAAATCAACAAAGTATTTCCCACGGACGCTGAGTCTACAAATTGATTGATAGGAAATGTAGCAAACAAAGATGAAAGAATGAATGTTTACATAAGTTAGGCTATTTTATGCAGAATTTTCCCATCTTTTTGTATCATTGAAATCTTTTAATAGCTTTGATCAATCCAGCTATTCTTATCAGAATTTTGATAAATTTTCAAAGAAACAAGTAATAAATTAAACAGAAATTATAGCAGAATATTTAACGCCAATTTTACAGTTCAATTAATATTAATTCATAAAGAAATTGTTGTTACCATCGAGTAGACTTATGAAAATCGATTAACCTATTTTCTGAATAATGTTTATTGTATGTTTTTTAGTTAGGTAATGCGACAAAAAATATTAAGCATGAAATCAGGACAAAAAAGCATAATATGCTACGGATAATTAATAATAATAAACTAAAGAATACAGGAAAAGAGGATAAAAGATAAAGAAAATAAACTACAGCTTTATTACAAAAATAACCTAAATAAAATGTTTTCAAAAGTTGTCGTTTAAAGGAAATAAAATCTTTTAATGCTAAATTTGTTTAATCATTCATTTTTCATTTATTTAATTTTATCATTATTATTTACTTATTTATGGAAATGACAGGCAAATATTTTCTATAAAATTATTTATTATTCTCTGAGTTTTAGTTTTAAGATTTCTACATTGCGAAAAGCAGCGGTACATAAAAATGGTCATGGCACAGCAGAGACGGGGGACTTCCTTTATTTTTCAAAGTATCCCTTCCCTAATTAAATTTGGAAGGAAAAAAAATTCTTATTGAATTGAGCATTATTCTATATTTGATATAAGGTATTCCATTCAGACATAAGTTTATCCTTAAAGACTTTCTTAAAATATGATTTCGGTATATTCGTAGGAGTTAAATCAGAAAATTTGATTGATTCTTTGGAAAGCCAATCAGTATGTTTATTGCCATAAATACCCATGTAACCTTGGGATATGTGGTGGCCTTTTGATAAGGTCTTGACTTGAGAGCAGTAGGGTTTCAGGCTCCAGACCCGATTCCACCGAAGAACCGTCGTGTAAGGGGGTCTGTTGCACATTAAATCCGTCAGGGCCAAGTTTCCTCCCACTGGTGGGATGTGGAGAAGGGGGTGTGCCAACTCAGGCGACGTCCTTGGCATCGAAACGTAGTTCAAAATTACGAGATCCGTCCCAAAATAGCCCTAGTGTTTCTTTACAACGGGACGTTAATATAACTAAACCATATGATCTTGAAGACTAAAAAAGAAAACTAGTACACCTCTACTTCGAAGAAAGGTCAAATTCACTTATGCTTTAACAATGATTCAATTTTAGGAATTAAGGCACTTAAAGATGAAAAGGAGTCGCTGCAAGTCAAGAAATTCAACAAAAGGTGTCCGTTTTAACAAATCCAAGAGACTATTTGGGCTACGCAAAGTGATTCAGCCTGAAAGACACTACATTCGTCTGTTATTCTAAATTGGCTAGCTTCGATTATAACAAAAACTTGGGAAATAACAAAGATAAGATTAACTTTATTATTGATTTGACACATTTGTAAAGCCGACTATAGAGAAGTTGTCTTCCATACTTTTAACAATGCAAAATTCTTCACCTAATACAAAGTTTATTGCTATGGAAAGTAAATATACATAATTCATTTAAGTCGAGTTTCTTTGAAAAATTAATCTACATCTTTTAACCAATATGTAGGTGTTTTTGACAATTAAATTTGAAAAATAAATAAATAAAACTTCAAAATGATGCACAATCTTGAATGGTGAGTCAGGCACCATCGGAGTGCAAAGGGTTAAGTTAACAGGAAATCAGTCAGAAGGATGGAGAAATTCACAAGGAACCATCTATAGGCCAAGTTCTTCATTACATTCTTGAATTCATTATTATGAATGATAAAGATGTCAATAGGTGAAAAGCCCGAAATATCAAACACAGGTTCATAGGATGTAGTTCGATACCCCAAAACAAATCGAAGTTTTTGCAAAAGTCGGCAAATGAGGGTTAAAAACACAATTTCCTTTCACCTCAGCTAATTCAAAAGTTTTTAATTTCAACTGAAAATTTTAATCTGATCTTTTGAAATTTCTGTCAGAATAATGCTGAAATCTCATCTACAATTCGAGTTAGTTTTGGTTATTTCGAAATCGAGACTAAAAGCTGTGAAAAAATATTTTTAAAAATTTCATTACTTCCTTTCTTAATTATTCGATTGCATTTTTATCTTCAATAACCATAAGTAAATCATTTTTAAATTAATGAAGCAAGATACGTTTCTCTCTTTTAAAAACATGAATACGTTAGGTCTGAATTATACTGTTTAGTTTGAAGCTCTATTTTCTTGATAATTTTAAAATTAGGTTTGAATTGTTGTAATAAATTTGATTGATATTGCTTCAATATTAATTTTTTTCCTTATTTATTTAAGTTATTTTTAACTTAGTTAAATCTTAAATAATAATTATTATTACCGTATTTGCTCAAATTAAATAGTGCCTTTTTTTTTTAACTATACATAGTTTATTTAAAACATTTAAACTCTAAGAATATATTTTTACTGTCATTTCCAGTCTCAAAATGTGCATTATCAATACAGTTACTTATTTGGTTCTTAATTGAAGTTTTAGATTAATTGAATTTGGTTGTAGTACCGTCAGTCTCGAATTATTCAAGTTCAGCTGGAATTAAAAAACGCATTAAAGGCACTGCTCATATAATGAAATATATGCTTTCGAGTAAGTCAGAATTGTCATCAACAGTTATATTCAATAGCGAAGACTACCATGTCTGGATTTTCCAATGTAATAATAGCATAACATGCCAGTTCATTTGTTTCCCCCTTAGTAGAAAGAAACTAAGTTACTGATACAAATAAATAAGGTATTTACTCCCTATCTGATATAATACACAAATAGAAATATATTGCGTTAAAAAGAAAAGATTCTCAATAATGAAATTACGAAACAGAAGTGATTGGAATTTCTCGGCAATCGAATGATTTATTGACCAGAAATAATTACACAGGTTAGAAAAATCGGGGTGACGTTGACCTACTTCTGGTGTGAATACAAATTATTATCCGGGTCGAAACCTGAGTTCGCAGAGGACATTCTGATAAATTTCTTATCAGAAGACTTATCAAATAAATTAGTCGATTCTAGAGGAAGATAGAAGATGATGTTTTTAAACGAGAAAAAAAAGGCCATATAATATATTTATTTGGTAAGAGTGCCTCTAGGATTGATATGAATTTATAAAACGAGTAAGAAAATTTATTTTCGACAACGGTTTGTCCTCTTTTTCCTTTCATATATATTTATATATATTTTTGAAAAAATAATGTGAAAATGAATGGGGGCAAACACAAAAATTCCTCTATCTCCAATTGCAACTACGAAAATTTTGTAACTCAGCAGAATTTGATTGATTCAAGGCTAAGAGAATTATAAGAAACATAGAATTCATTTAGAATTTGAATGAAGGAAATCGGGATATAAATATGATAGCATAAGAAAACAGCAGTTTCTATGCTAAAATTGGCAATAAAGATTTTCAAGTTTTATTAAATAACACAGCCAATATAAAAATAGTGAGTGGTTTTAATAAATAAAGTAATAGTAATCATAATTTTTAAATTTACTATTGCAATACATCACTAAATAATTCCAATAAATTAAAAATAAATCGCACTTGAAATGCATCAATTGTAGAATCAAATTTCCAAATAGCTGCAATGCTAAGTTATAACGAAAACAATAATTACAGTAACAACTTGTAAATTATAATTATAATGCTAATTTATAATAGTAATTATATCTAAGTAATAAACAGATATAATTACTATATAATTCAGTATGAAAGATTATGGGATTTATATCAAATCATTTAGAATATTCTGATTACGAATAACTTTGAATCCATTTTTTTAAAATCTTTTCACTAAAGTTTTTATTCGCTTAGTTTAAGATTAAATTATTTTTTCCCTTTTTAGTCAAGAAGAATGTTTCATAAATTTTTATTTTGATTTTTCTTCTCCAATGATAGTAATTTCCATCGCATAATTAAGGAATAAAAAGGAAATTGCTGAAATTAAATTTATGAAAATTAAGTCATATTATTCCTTATTAATGTTAATGGGTTACAAGTTAGGCATTGCTATATAAGTAGGAAGAAATATTCCAAATTCTTTTATTAAAAATTAAAGATTTATTAATATATATTTTTTATTTACTCTCAGTTCTCTTTGTTTGCAGAGCCTCATTAAAAACAAAAATTTCCTTATGGCAATCGTAAAACGAAAACACAATTTTATTAACGTAATAATATTTAAGAAATATTTTCATCAAAAAAATATGATGGCTGAAATAAAATAACAAAAAGTATGTATCCCTGAGAGAAATGTTCTAAGCCAATTGTAAATTTAATAATACTCATAATTTTATATTAATAAAAGATGTGGCTATGTATGTAGGCTCTTTCCACGATTCCTCTTAAATTACCACGTCGAATTCAACCAAATTTTGCACACTTATTATTTAAAGCGTTAGAAATAACACAGTCAATTTTGCAAAATATCGGCATTAATCAAATATTCAATTACTTAGAAATTAGCCACAATGTTCCTTTTTTTTTCACAGAAACTCCAGAAAAATTATTAAAGAAAAAAGGCTTTTGGTTCATCTTATCATTAAAAATTCATCTTATCAACGATATCATTTTCATTTTTGTACAATTTTCCTTTAATTCTTATTATTTCATTCTTTTCCTTTCCTTTATTCCTTTTATGTATTTTCCATTGATTCCTATTAATTAGAAAATTAAGATGCAGACTATTTTAGAATAAATAATTATATAAGTATTCCTCTGCTAGGCTAAGGTTTGGAATTACTCTAATTCTATTAATTTCTTTTTTTTATTTTATGCGTATGTATTGGTGACACTTATATATGTTTAAAATATGATTACCATTGCCTAAAACCAAATAGAAGTCAATCACTCAAATGAAGGCAAAAAAAATCTAAAGTTTTGGACATCAAATGAAACTGATGGCAGTAGCTGCTTCAGGCTATGAGAAATTAACCTAAATTTTGCTTTTTTTCAACTGAAACCACCCGAAAATTATCATTGAACACATATTTTTACATTATCTTGAAATATTAAATATTTGAATTTTAACAATGCCACTTTTGATTCTCTACGACTTTTCTTTCAATAGCTATTACGTCTTTTCAAAAAATTAAGGGTTAATGGATTTTGAGATAAGGAAATATTTCGGAATTTTTTAAAATTACTCTTTCATCTATATAAATAAAAATGTAAATATTTGCTTGTTCAGAATTTTAAATTTCCAAAGCCTCTTTACAGATTGCTTTAGTACAACTTCACATTTGAATGCGCGCGTATTTTTATATATTTTATAAAAACGTCACAGCTGTGAAAAGTTAAAAACATGTTTTGAAAAACCAGTGCCATCTATTGGTGATAAAAGTAACATCCGGTATGTTAAGTATTATATTTCCTTTCAATATTTCGAATTATATTGCCAAATTAAATTTTCATAGATTTCACTTTGTTTCCATTTTGATTTAATTATTTTGTGTGACATTACGTTGGAATTGAGCGGGGAGGGGGTGCCATAGCGTTCATTAGTGGAATAGAAAGGATTGCCACACGCGCGTAAAATGATCTGACTTTGTTAAAAATCATTTCAAACAAAATAGAGGATATAATGTACGCCGAAATACCTGATGTCGACATCTACAAGGATAGACATGAACTTGTAACGAAACATGATTAATGGACTTTGCAGTTTACTGAATCCAATTTCACCATGCCTGATTGATAGGAAATATTCTAAGCGATGTCCTCGAGCATTAGTATCCAACAGGTTATAATTAGCAATGGGTATTCTTTATTCAGAAAAAGATTTTTAAAAAAAGACGGCGATAAATTAGCAACCATACAAATGCGAATAGGTGACATCGAAGTAGATAATCGGTAGATTGTTCCACATTCGCCGTTGTTACTAAAATCATACAAAACGGGCATAAACATCAAATTTTGTAATTCCTTTGAATTAATTAAATACATTAGTAATTTCACGTATAAAGGCAGTGATATGGCAGAACCAGAAAGAATTTATAGGAATGCGGTCACACATTTCGATGCAATCACAAGGCTGCATCAGGCTGAAAAATACAGAAGCAACAATGAAGCTGTGAGGCGAGTTTTTTCATTTTTCGTACAAGAAAGAAGTCCAGCTTCCACTTGGCATTACATCTAGAAAATGGATGGATAGTTTATTTCACAGCTGCAAAAGTGCAACAAATAGTCCTGAATGACCCGTTACAAATTGAACTTCTTTCTTCACGTAGTGTCTAAATGATGCGTTTGCGAAAATACCACAATATTCGGACGTGCATATGTATTACACCTGGAATATGAGAAGAAAATCAATTGAACAACGCTAACGAGGAAAGAAAGCAATTGAACTGACAACCTAGCATATTCATAAACTACATTAGGGAGACTACATAACATACTTCCCAAACAAGATAAATGCTTCTTTCCTGAGATGTTGTTGATA
Organism: Argiope argentata; assembly: GCA_026289955.1. Classification (NCBI taxonomy): domain Eukaryota; kingdom Metazoa; phylum Arthropoda; class Arachnida; order Araneae; family Araneidae; genus Argiope; species Argiope argentata. Next base: position 7,570,188 of record JAOUZG010004146.1, on the reverse strand, counting down.
ATTGTTCCTGGTCCAACTTCTTTACAGCAATTGAAACTTATCGACAGCGTTACACCTGGAATTTTTCGAAATGCATGCCCAGCTCTGAATTTATTGGGAAACAACCGACACTGAGATATATGCATTAATGGCGTGCAACGCGTCACATACAAATCAAATTCAAGCATTGTTTGCAATTTTATTGACCATCTGATCTCCTTCTCTTCCGACAGCGTAAGGAGAAAAATTTAGTTTGCGCATGTTGAAAATATTTTTCGTCGAATACGCAAGGAAATCTAGAGTATGTACATGGATTAACAGAAACCTAAAACAAAGCGTTGATAAGGATTAAAGAGTTGTGCTTAGAAATCGCGAGCAATCTTCTCAATCAAATGGGAATCCTATCATCGAAAAGATCTGTTGCTGCTTCGTTGAATGCAGAATTGAGTGATGAGCAAAATTACAGCACAGGTTATCCTTTGTCGTATGTGCAATAAAATATTCCTAAACAAACGCTTCAATAAAATATGCATTTACGACCAATTACGAACAATAACCTGTTGGAGAAATATTATTCTTAGACGCGCCAAAATGAACCGGTAAAACGTTCGTAATTAGATTGGCGGGAATTCCATCTCAAAAGGATATGACCTTAGTTCTTACGTAGACCGGAAGAGATTCGAAATTATAGCAAGAATGCTTTTGGGACTATGAAAGAGTCGTTCATTCTGCTTTGAGATTGCCATTGAACATGCAATTCATTAAAACTCTCACTAGCAACAGTTCCAACGCATCCGGCGTAAGAAAAGTATTGCAAAAATGCAAACTTATTGTTGAAATGAATGAGCCAACTATTCTTGTGGCCAAGACTAAAGATGTTTTCAAATTTAAGAATATTATTTAATGTAACATTCGAAGTGACGCATTCATATACAAAACCATCGACACATCTGTGGAAGCAGCTGAAGCAGTTAGTTATCTAAGAGAATTTTTGAATTCCCTCGTTCTTCCACGGTTGCCACCGCACACACTACAATTGAAAATAGGCATGCCAATTATCATGTTGCGAAATATCAGTCAATCAAAGCTTTGCAACAGCACCGCAGCTTGTAGAAAAAAATAAATGAGCAATGTAGTAGAAGCAACAATCTTGATGTCCTCATTCCTGTCATTCCAACGGATAGGCCATTTCAATTTAGGATATTACAATTCGAACTGGAATAGCCTTTGCATTCGCCATCAACAAAGCTCAGACCCAATTTTCAAATCTGTGTGGTCTATATATAGACACATATTTTTTCTCACAAGGATAATTATGCTCTATTGTCGACAAACCAGACAATATCTATACCAAAATCTTCGAACAACAAACAATATTGTATGCCCACAAGCATTGTGAAATTAAATGTATTAGAATATGGATTTTCACTTTTACTTTTAACCTGACAGTGTCTGGGTAAAGCAAATGTTAACATCCATTCATGTCTATAAATTAAGTATAATGCAAGTTCAGGGCAAGAAAGAGTCAGAAGCAAAACGAATGTGACTTATTTGTAAAGCCTATTTATTAAACAAAAGGTTAAGAGCAGAAAAGAGTCCATATATTTGATATCTTTAATAAAAATTGCGATTACAAAAAAATTATTAAAAAAACTATTTACAAAAACCAGTGTTACATGGTTAGTATGACGGTTAATACATAGTATGTCTCCCAGACGATGCAATAAAGTCCTTCATGAGTGGTGTAATAAAGTATAGTACATTACTCATCAAGCAATGTTCTTCGAAGTTCCGGTAGACATGTAAAAGGGGGTTGACGGGATGTAACTCGTCAGCCAAGCATGCCTCACACATGCTCTACTGGACTCAAGTCCGACGAGAATACTGCCCAATACTGATATCCTCCGATCGATAGTATTCATTTACGATGATTGCATGGGAGGAAGGGTCTTTTCATTCATAAACACGAATTTTACTCCCATGGCGCCCCGAAACAAACGTGCATGTTGTTCCAAAATGATGTTCCGATAGATTTGGCCTGTCATGGTTCCAGTTTGAATATGCAGATCCCAGAGATGGAACCCAAAATAATTCCTCCCCAGACGAGCAATGCTGTACCACTGTAACAGTTTCGTTCAATGATGTTCTCTTGGTGGTAACGGGTACCTGGCGCTCTCCATATAAAAGTCCTGCGAGAATCGCACTGCAAGCTAAACCTGGACTCGTCAGAAAACATCACATAAGCCCACTGTTGCGAGGTCCGCAATGCATTCTCTCAACACCAGGCTCATCATGGAATCATCGCCAAAGCCTGGACATGATACTCTGGGCGATTCCAAGTTCCTCGGATACTTCCAGCTGGGTACGCCCACATTCCAGTAATTCTGCCAAGTAAATCCTCTAGATGCGTCCTTTGTGTCATAAATAGGTGATTATTGCACTGAAAGCCTTTTAAAGCGCTTTCAAATAATTTTACATCATGCCTGTATTCCTTATACATCGCATTCTTACACTCTTGTCATTATGACGTACAATCAGGGTCACCTGATGGCTTCCTACAATTTGAATATGATTTTTCAAGATGTGTGTAGTCATTTTACGAGTGACTCTGAATTATCCTTAATTTATGGACATGACTGTTATATCAGTACCCTTATTGGCTTTAAATCAGCGATTTAATATTCTTAAAAGAAAACTTATGTCAAATGCTCAAATTCAAACGAAGGTTATAACAAAACTTTCTCTTGTGAATGAAATGATTTTAGTTGTTCAAAACATCATTAGGAAATTTTTAAAAAGGGAACTTTCAAAGCAGATTGATTCTGCAAAGCTTTCAACTATTGATTTGCTTGATTTTTATGCTTTTTATTAAGAAAAATTAATTTTTTATTAATTGCCTTAAAAAGTTATTTTAAAACTTTTATATTTCTGAATTTTTGAACAAAATTCGCAATAATTATATAACAAATATTAATAATTTTTTTAAAAAAATCAGCTAATGACGGTATTTAAAAATCATCTTTCTCTGTTGATAGTATAAGTTTTAATTTAAAAAAATTTCAGTAGTTGAAAAAAAATTTCAGATATATTTCCTACAAAAGTAATTTTTATGCTAAAAGTATAACAACGCGAAGAGATTAATTTCAGATCAGAGCAAAGCCGCATATATCAACTTGTATATTATAATTTATCATGCATTTTCTTTCGTATGATATTCTATGACGTAGTCTCAGTATGGTATAGTTTTCAGTATTCACGTATTTCAGTATTGACTTTCAGATTTATAATTTAAAAAATGAGTTTCTGCTTTTAGTGTTTTATAAACCTTTAATAAAAATTCCTTATAAATTAAAAACCTTTCTCATTATTTCATATATTTTCGTTTTTAATGCATTACTCAATATTATATGTATCACGAAGTTTTTCTATCAATTTTTCTCGCTATCAATTTTCTGATTACATGGAGTCGTTAGAATAAAATTAAATTATAATTACAATTAATAAGTAACTCATTTTTGAAATTTTTAATTTAATGTTTAGTTAATTAGATCAAACAAGTGCATAAAATTTCAGAGCTCTAACACATTAATGAATGAACGAAAAATCGATTTTAAAACAATCCTTCCAAACATGAAGCAATTAAGTTAAATAAAGTTATATAAATAAAATAATTAATCTTCAATCTGAAAATTGGCGTGTAGAGTTGCTTTTTTAAAAACTTTTTTTCAATTCCAAGTATTTCAGATTCTAAAACAAAGGCACTGTGTAAAACCATCATTGACCCCAGTAATATTTCGTTCAAACGAACTTGAAGTTGTGATTAATAATTTGAAAAAGTGCGATTCCTGTAGCAGCAACTAAACATTATGTGTATCATCCAAGCCTTAAACTAAGCTATAATTATACTTCCAATCATGAAACTTTCAAAACACGTGCGATAGTTTTTCAAAAAATAAATAAGCAAACTCGGCATACATTTCGTCGAAGATGCTCCATCAGCGAACCAAAACCACAGATCATCTGCACGTCTTTTTCTTGCTGTAAGTCACGCATATTCCTGAAAAGTGCAGCTGTTTTCCCTGGGCAAATTTCGTAGAGGTTTCATCCTTTTGCGAATGGAGCCCCATTTGTCGAAAAGGAAACTACTTTTTCTCCGGGAATTCCAAGCCGTCGGTGAGACGCCCTTTCTCATTTCCTTTCAGACAGACAGTCCAGTCAACAAAAAGTAATCTCCCATCGGGATGAATTGGAGGCGCCTCACAGGTCAATTCTAAGCTTTCTTTTTAAAACAGATGTGGTTATGTTTCTTTACATGACAATCGAGGAAGTTTTATTTTTTCTAGAGCGCGTATGGCAAAGCTCTGCCGATGTGATTCGTTCTAAAGGCAGTGATTGCACTCTGTCAATGTGATGCGTTCTAAAGGCAATGATTGCACTGGAGATTTTTATTCTATTTTTATTTTCTCGAATGCGTAGTATATAAGGAGAAAGTATTGTAATCATTCGAATATTTCAACTCAAAACTTTGATGAATTTACTTGCTTTGGATTCTCTCTGAGAAGGAAAACTATTTTTGTGTTATCGTCTGTGACCATGATATCTTGTAGCATGCTAGAAGAAGGTAACAAGCTGAAACGAGTGATAATGGGGAAGCCAATGAGAAAATCAAGAGCGAAAAATTCCCCCCAGTTTCCTTTCAAGATCCTAAAAGTCGTTGGAAAATAGATGAATGTTAGTTCAAAAATGCGTAATCATAGCACAGTAGCAATTGTTTGGATAGATAAATGAAAGATAGATGATGAAAGGTTTGAAACTTATTAAGTAGTCTTTATTTTTAAATAAAAGATCTCTTTCAAATTTTGGATCAAACTCATCAATAGTTTGAATATCCATCTATCTGTCTGTTCCTTTCTACTCGCTTTAACATGATTCCTAAAAAATATTTGCTTGATTAATAAATATGGTATGCGATTGTATCACCAAAACTGTGTATCTGTATCAGATTTCGTCCCAATCGATCTCAGGAAAGAGGTCCAAAATATAATGTCAAGTGACTAATAAATTCTGGGTATACATGTCTCAGACACCAACTATGAAACAGAACATTAGAGTAATTAAGTCAGTTTTTAGAGTTAAATATAGTAAAGGGGCATACAAAAATAATTACATACTCAAGCGTCATTTATCCTTGCTAAACCAATAATGGCGAAGGAAGGCGAAAAAAATCGCGTTTTCTCTCAAGCGGCATTTACATTCACTACATCACCGTCAAAATGTATATTGATTTTTTTTTCAATGTCGAACATAAATTGCCGAAAAAAAACCGAAGCATACAAATAAATGAAAAAGGGAAGAATGTACACGCCAGTATCCAATGTATTGGGAGGGGGAGACAATTGAAAAAATTCATAAAAAATGTTGCATAAAAGCTTTAAAAATACATAAAACACGAAAAAATAACCAATATAAAGAATGGTTTGCAGGTTTAGCATTGACGGATCATGGGATTTTTATAAGATAAGAAAAAATATACAAAAAATCCAACAGATGGCGTTGGTACGAAGGATTTAGTTGGAAATAGGCAAATGAGACAGGCGATTATAAATACTTAAGCTCTTAATCTAGAATTACAGTCTTGCTATGAGCTTTTATCGCTTGATACTAAAAAAAGAAAAGAATTTACGAGATAGGCTCTCTTCAAAATTAAAAAAAATCCTTCCTGGGTCTTCAACATTTTGTGGACAGATGAAGCATATTTTTTGTTCCACGGTAACATTAGTACACATAGCTGTTGCTTTTGGACGAAACGACAAATCCACAAGTGTACAATGAGAAACCACTGTGTTTTTCTCCAAGTTACAATGTGTTGTGGTTTCACTTTGAAACACAGTATCTAGTAAATGGGGGAAAACAGTGACAGTAAATGCTCAGCGTTATTGAACGCCTCTGCTCAAAAAGGTTGTTCCATGTTTGTGTGAAAAAGATGCGCCTTTCACTGTTACGTTTAAGCCAGATGAAGCAACGAGTCACACTACTATTTCAATCAAGGAATCCCTTATTCAGACGTTGGGTGATGAGAGAATCATAGCAGAAATTGCAAGTTCCATGGCCTGCTCGATTTCCAGATCTGACCCCAGCAGACATGGCTATTGGAAAATTTAAAATCTCGGTTGTACGGATCCCCTCCATCGAATCTGCAGGGACTGAAACATGCAATTCGCCGAGAGCTGTCATGTATACATCTGCATTCTGCCGTTGCAGAATTTGTAACACGTCTGCTATGTGTTATCGCCAGTTATGAGGGACATGTGGAACACATATTGCTGTAGTAAATGATTTTATAACATTATTATTGTTATTTGCGTGTCTTTTCTTTCACTTATGTACGAAACGCCCTCCATTGGATGTATTTTGAATTTTTTTTTTATCTAAAAAAAACTCCAACTACTTATTATTGCTAAACCTGCGAAACGTTTTTTTATTTTGCTTAATTTTCTGTGTTTTATAAAATTTTAAAGTTTTTCCGAATTTTTACCCACTCTATATAATTGTTTTAGTTGTATAGTGAATACAATGGTAAGTTTAAATTATTGTTTAAATCAGATTAATTCTGATTTCAATTTTCAAATGAGATAATGCATTCATGTGAAATAAAAAGTCTTCTGTCTTTATTTAGCCTGTTAGTACATTCACCGTACACTTACCACACGCAATTTTCCCATTACAATTTTATTTGTAACTCCATCAACAATTTTTTGGGGCATATAGCCCTTACAATGCAACATGGGATCACGAAAGCAAAGGTCCACTACTAGGGACGGGGAGGGACATTGCCCTTGAGCAACTCAAGTTTAATGAAGTAAAAATGTGCGTTCTCTCTTCAGCCGCATATCACAGTTGTATGAATAACAAAATGCAAAGCGTGTATTAATTTCGAAAGACAAGTCCTTTAAATACTAATAAAAATTATGCCAAAGGTTTTCTATTGATTTGGCGTCTTGCATCCCATTGCATCGTATTATACTGATTTGTATGCAAACGTGCATTTGGTGTATTGTATCTTTTTCTTTTACTTAATTCACAGGTAAAGAGTCGCCAGTAGAGACTATTCTTTTCGTTTGTTAGCATATGCTTTGGGGTAAAAGTAGTTTGTTTTAATGCGCACGATCACCTTTAAAAGTTGTCGGTGGAGTTCTGAACCCTTTTGTGTGAATTAAACATAAAATTATGATAGTTTTGTTTTATTTTATTCCTGATTAAGTTTATAGGTTTAATTATTAAGTGTTTAGGTGTATTAAGTTTCTATTTAAATTAATGTGAACTCTTTTTCGTTATAATAATGATAATAAATTTTGTTTATAAATCTCATATTTTTGACATACAGTCAAATATGAGATATTTTAACTATAGTTTAATGTACGTCATTTCTATATTATTTTTAATAAATTCTCTTAGAAACTTCACTAAATTAAGATAAGAAGAGGAAAGTTAAATTGTTAGCAGTTATCGTAATAAGTTCAAATTAAAATTGCATTTAACTATATTTATATTTTGAAGCAACTAAAGGACCGTTTTTGAAAAGGTCTTGGATTTTGTAATTCGGTTAAAATTTTAGCCCGTATTCCTTCTGAAAATTTCCACGCTATACCAGCGAAAGTTCAATTACCTAGATGAATTTCATATACACCATTTTGCATGCGTGGTGAACCTTTGATGAAAGCAGATCTGAAACTCTTGAAAGAAGTACAGAAGTTGACTCAATAATATAGTAAGACGCCAAAGCAAACCTTTTCTCCTTGCAAAATGAGGTTGAAATGAGTGCCAGCTCAGGTGTTGGCCTCGTCATCCGACAAGGGTTCAAAATTGCGAGGTCCGTCCCAAAATAGCGCTAATATTGTTTTACAAAGGGACGTTAATATAACTAAATTCGTTGATTTTATTTTTGACAAATGAGGAGAGAAAATTTCAAAATAGTTAGTATTTTATAAGGAGAGCAAATTTCAAGACAGTTTTTTTATGAAGAGAGCAAATTTAAAAACGGTTAATAATTCATTAATTTTGCAAGATTTTTAAAATAAGTTAATAACAATTTACAAAATAAAAATTTGCGATTCTTACCTTTCTAAATTATGACACACCTTCTGCGTTTCACTTTTAATAATCTTCCAACTATTCTGATAAAAAAAAATAAGATGTTGTAATACAGATAGTACGCAATAAAAAATTTCTTTGTTGCAAAGAATGCAACAAAAAGAAATTTTTTATTGTGTACTATCTGTATTTATTTACCATTGAACTTATCTCCCTTCATAGCCAGTGGCTGATTTGGGGCTAGCTAGTTGGTTGAGGCCGGTGGATGGGGGGAGGGGGGTAAAAGAATGTGATTAGATCGTTATAAAATAAATCAATTTAAAAAATTAGGAAATATTAGAATAATATTAATATTAAATCAGGAATTGATGTTGAGATTCACACCCTTTTCATAACATTCACTTTGGTATTACAATGTTTTTGTGCAAGGAGAGTTAGCGAGAATAACATTGTGTGCAAAAGTGAATATCGCACAATGATAAATCATAATAAATAAATAAATAATAATAAATAATTTCCATAAAGTCATTAAAATAAAAATGGGTCTAAAATAAATCATTACTCTATTAATTAAGTTATAAAAGCGCTGGAATGTGCAACTAAATTAGTCAGTTTAATAAAAGAGAGGTCTCATAAGACAATATGGAAAAGCATAAGATTACTAAATACTTAAATCCCCTTTTGTTCGTATTATTATATAAATTCTTTCTACCTTAATCGTAAACTAATATCCTCTTTTCAGCTTCAAACTTTCAGGGAGTACTAACAGAAATCTTTTATTCTAGATATATAGAGTCAAAGAGAATTTCTTCTAATACTCTTTCTAGATATATATAGTCAAAGAGAATTTCTTCTAATACCATGATAGCCACTTAATTCTTTTGCAAATTATTTTTTAAATCAAATGAATACTTTAAAAATTGTCATCGAACAGGATAAAATTCTATATGTCAGTCCTCTTTAACGTGTCTGGACTTCAAATCAAATACACGCTGTCTGAGTAGAAAAGTCTCGTAATCAAATTGCTCCTGTTTTAAAGCTCAATTCATTATAAAGACACGTTCTGTATGTTCACTAAGAATGAAGTCAGTTTTGATTTCGATAACCAAATGTATTCTAAATTTCATTTATCATCGTTTTTTTTTAATTATTACACGAATACACAGATCGAATGGCGGTCAACCCTTGGATATATTTCCCATAAATTTATTGAGGTTTACAATTGTTATGATAAAGTTATACAATAAATTTTATCCAACTAGACTTTTTCATTTTAGAATAAGCGTGTTCATACGCAAAGAAGAGGATAAACAGACAGATTTCGTCCCTTGGCATAGATCTACAATTTTAGAGGAAAAATTGTATAGAAAATTTCATCCGATTAACGTACTGCGTTTTCGAGCTATCGTTTTTACAGATCAAAAATTATTACACAAATGATAATTTTTAACCAAATTGTTTTAATTTTAAAACCACCAAAATTGATTTTATACCAAAAAAATGAAAAAAAAAAATTAAAACCAAATAACCATTTTTTTTTTTCTTTTTTAGAATTGAGGGAAATATAAAATGTAGAGACTCGTGAATATCACGAGACTGACTCTTCTGAATATAGAATTGCTTCTCTTTTTACTGCTGTATTAGGATTAAGTAATAAAAGGAATTAGAGAAGTACTTAAAACTTCCTCTATAACAACCGTGCTCTATTTTGAAACATTGTTACCAATGCATTATTAGGAAACGTCTGATTATCTACCCCCGCCAAAATACGATGATGGGGTAAATTTCTGATTGGCCCTATATTTGAACCGTGAAATATAACACGCAGCTTTGGACCTCATGGATGTATCCAACTTTATTGCGGTCGTTTCCATTTACTAGCCAATTATATCAATGGACTACTCTATGTTAAGCGCTGTAATTGGGCCATGAGGAGAAAAATGACACGATACGGTTTAATCAATATAGAATGTATAACATTTTGTTCCAATAATACCGTGAGTCTTGAGTTACTTGAGTTAAGTTGAGTCTGAAATTAAATATATGTTGCTAGATAAAGCGATAACTCTTAAACTAAAAAAGGCAATAAAAACTTTTTATATGTTAATAAAATTATACATAATTAATAAATATACAAATATTTGTAATAAACATAAGTAGTAATAATATTTTTTAAAGCTTATTAATTATTGATTACGCAATTTTGTCATAAGTTTATTTGAGAATTAAAGAAAAAAAAACTGATTTCTTGATTTCATTGTACTTTTAAAAAGGAATTTTAAGTTAAAAATATAAATGAGTAAAAAAGGATAAAAATGAAAAAAAGTCTTATGTTTAGACTCTACTGAAAGCGTGTTTTTAAAAAGTGTTAATATTAAATTTATCTTATTTAAAACTCACAATCCATTTGTTTGTTTGTACCTTATGCAATTCCACGCCCCTTGACAGATTCAAGGGAAATTTAGTAAATATGTTCCTTAGCTCCTTGAAAAAAATAAATGCTGTTTTTATGACTTTATACGTTATACGACTTTCTAAAGAGAGTGAAGTCGGGTTGAATGTTTTTCCGCTAAAACTTCCGAGAAAATCATTGCACAAAAAATAATTTTACACCGTCTTAAAACTCAAAAAGTTGCCATTATGCTAACATAATTTTCTTTGCTACCCCCCCCCCTTTTAAAACTTTTTAATCATTTTTTCCAAAGTTAATTTAGCTTAATTTTTGTCATATATTATTAAACATATAATATTAAACATATTTTCCTCTTTAATCATATATATATTCAGTCTTCTGGAATTGTTAACGTTAAGTTGCTTTATACAGAAACCTTTGATTTTGTTATGTTGGCTTTTTTTAATGGAGTTAATTGAGTTCTATGTCTTTTTAAAATTATTGCAATATCTTTGACTGTTTGACATAATTTTGTCTCATATTCTACTAGTTTTCAGAATTTTAGGTTTTTCAATAGCCTATCACGTTTATTTTAATACTGTTTTTTTTAAACAGGAATAGGATTTTGATTCGCGTTATAAGTTTGTTTCTAAGTTCAAAATTCAAATGTTGAATGCTGAATATTTGATTAAACACTTCAGGAAATTTGAATTTAGGTCTGATATATACGTATGATGTGATGTGAAGGCAAATGTTCAAGTCAGCATCAAGAATAGGATGATGACGACGTGTGTCCGCTTTACAACGAAAAGAGAGTTGCAATAGCTCCTGAGGGTATGGACCCTTGAGCACCCAAAGGCAGAAGTATAACTTCTAGCGTCATATGAGGATGATACACACACACACTCTCGCTTGCATAGTCCCTTTTTACAGGGGGGGACACATTTACACATTTCACAGATAGTACACAGAAGAACAATCATGCTCTAACCGGGACTTGAACCCGGGACTCCCAGATCACGAGAAAGACGTGCTACCTCTGTACTAGGACGCCGGCTGTACCAAGAATATTTCTACAATTAATAAATGAGCACATTCAAATATATTTTCTAAATATATGCTTTATTATATACACGTTTATCTTTCCCAACTCTCATTTTGCATCTCAATCTGTGAAAATTATTTATCTAAACCTAAATTTTGCATTTGCTGGAATACCTTGTTAAAGTAGTTGATATTAAAAAGGTTTATTTTTATGATTAAACATTTCATTGAAATCTTTCGTCTGTTAAATTCATCCGATTATTTCCAGTTACTGAAGTTTAAGCGATTGATCAAATCATTATGACCTCTCAGATCAAAGAAAAAAATTGTTGTTAAAAGACAGCTTCTTTATTCTACAATCCTTGAAAAGGTTTATCTTAAAATCACCGAGTGTTATACATAGAATAGTTTTTAGAAATCCCAATTAGAGCAAAACTAAACAAAAAGATCGTATTGATTTAGTCTCTAGTACATTCAAATATTTCTTTTAAGGAGAACTTGAATTTCCTCAAAAGCACGATCGAGAAATCGAACCCATATTTTAAACGGATTGTCGTTTAAAATATTATAATGCATTACTAGAAAATGTCATTTCAAAATATGTTCCAAACTTATGAAAATAGCTCGTACGAAGAAATTATCGCGGATATTTCTTTGCCGTTCATCATCTTTCGTCTCCGTTGATTAAAAATAAAAGAAAGGATATAACAATAATAGGCTTAATTATCCTAATGGTTTTTACAATTTAGGTGGTACTGCATACATTTGGACATTATGGCAACTCTTATTGTTACTCCTACAATCAATAAGCAGTTGAAAAAGCCACAATGAACCTAGAAACGTCATGTTTCTAACACGGCCGATTATATGTAGAATTTTAGTGTAGGAACTCAAAGAAATCTTTTGAAATATTCGTCAGCCAAACACTAAATACGTTTTTTATCCAGAAATTTTAGAGTAATACTTAAATAGGGTTGAGATTAAAAACTTTTTTGGGCTAAATATAAAAACTGTATGACCTAGAAGTATATGTGTTCTGCGTTTTCTAACGTACTTGTAAAACAAATAGATGCATGTGGAGCCTCAAATACAGCAGCTAGAAATTTATAATTTATTATAATCAAAAATTTAAAACTTTTAACGATGATAATTAAATTTCAAGACGAGAAATCATTTTTAAAACAACTATTTTAAATAATTATTTATTTTTATAAATGGTCTTAATTTTTTAATTTATAAATGTTTTTTTAAATAATTGTTTATTTTTTATAAATATTATTTATTTTTTAATTTATAAATGATTTATTTTTTAATAATGGAACAATATATTGTGCTTTGAACACAACAAAACTCCAAAATAAATAATTACACATGTTATTAAGTTTTTAGACAGTAACAATATCCCATGTGTTTATACATCTTTAGAAAAGTAAGAAAATATTTATTACTATTTTTATTAAATACATTATACAGCAGTAAAACCCTGTGGTAAACGAATATATATATATATATATATATATATATATATATATATATATATATAATCTTAGGATTACTGAGGGCATAAGGAATAGATATATTCAAATGATAAGTATAATCCAAGAATAAAGCATTTTTTTTATAATTCTTAGTTTTAACTTCGAATCAATTAAAATTAATTCTTATCACAGCTTTTTTAAACATTTTGTTAATAAAAATGAAATGAACCAGAAATAATTTCGAAAATTAATCAAGCTCCACTGTATTACTTTTATGTATTTTATTTTTTATTCTAAAAGCGCTATAAAAGTAGAATAAACTGTTGCTGTCTTTCCGTTTATCTACCACAAATAAATATTTATCAAGAAAGGCTTTAAAATCAGTTATTGGACTGAATGGAATCAATTCATGCGCATGTCATGCTTTCCATATGTGTCAAGCCAGTAGAATTTTGAAATGCTTCTGGGAACTTGCTAGTAGAAAAATTACTAAGGATGTCATCTCACGAGGTGTAGTTACATACTTGATGGCATCCTTAGTAATATCTATCACGTGATTAGCATGATAGATGCAATTTTTCTAACATTTGCCATCAGTCAAACCGCCGAAGAAACATATACTGTGTTAATAACATTTGGATTCCTGTAATTGAAGAAATAATATACTTGGCTACAACTGTCATGAGACTAACATCATATAAAGTGATTCCATTGTTCAAAATTGCCTCTTGTTATTTTCCTAACATTTTTAATCAATCAACGAAGTCTATTTTACTAATCAAACGCGAGTTTCTACTGTGAATATTTTTAGAGATATTAGGGAATTATCGATAATTTACTTATTTACATGTGACGTCAAACAGTACTAATATATGTATAACGATAACGTTATGAACAAAAATCTTTCAAATATGCTGCCTTGTTTAATTAGTCGAATTTCTAAATATTCATGCAATGAAAAAAATTTGCATTTAAAAGGAAGTGTTTCATGTTCTTACTTTGTTTGCACATTGATAATTTTTTACTGTGGATGTAGTACGATTCAGCAATACCTGTAATTATATGTTCGGATTTGAATTAAGAATTCAAAAACTCGGTCATGGTTTTTTTCTTAATTAAAACTTAATTTTTTTTCCTTTGAAAGGAAAGTGAAAGCTAGTACAATTCTATACAATCATCCATTTTCGATGTAAAGTGACGCACTATCATGAACTATGCACACTGTTTATTCAAAAACCAATTTTTCTTTTAAAAGAAAACCTTTTATGGAAAAAAGAAAATTACTTTAAATAATTAAGACTCGTTTTAATTAAAAGAAAATATCAAAGAAATGGGTTTTTTGTTTGATTGATTCATTGAAATTAATTAAAACGAAATTGCTATGAGTAGATTTTTTCATGTTAATCATTAAATAATTAGTACAAATAGAACTTCGTGAGCTGAAGTCCTTGAATGGGATCACTTGAGTATAAATAATTTCAATTTTTTTTGTTCAAATTCTTCGGTAATGAAATGATAAAATAAACATATTTGGATAATTAAAAAACATATTTTAATTTTATTTATTATAAAAGGATAATTACGTTAAACCTTATTTTCTTCTCATTAAAACTCTTTCCGATTTTCTTCGGATGATTATTAGGTATTAATCTCATTGTTTGATTCTTTATTCCCCTTCAAGGAAAAAAAAGATAAGGTTCTAGAAAAGAAAAGAAAAATTCAGTAGTCATTATATAAATCACTAATTCCTAATAAACCATAGGGTTACAATTAAAAATTTATTCAAAATATTGCAGTCATGGAGAGAAAACAGAGTAAGCTCCAAATTTCAGTAATATTCTGAACGTGAAGAATGAAATGAGCTCTTATATAAAAAGTAAACAATGAAAGAAATTCATTCGTAGGATAAAATGATCGTCGTTCAGCATTAGTTGTATCAAGGACCTGTTTTTTAAAGCAACACTAAGACATGTTGGGTTGGACCTCGAATTTTGAACCATGGTCAGATAATGACGACGACATATGAACCGTAGTTCAACAATATTTTATGTTTTACGCGCTGTTAATATTGATTTCGAATTGTTAATGGTGCTAAACCAACAAATGTCATAAGTGTACTGAAATCAATTTAATTAATACGTAAAAACTGTGCAGCTTCAACCCAAACTGAATAACTCACTTTTATTAGTATACTTATTAAAAAGCGTAATCATTTTATTTCAATTGTCCTTTTATTTTTAGTCATAATTTATAACTCATTGTTATAAATATAATAGAATCTTGAAATCAATTTTTACTAAAATTTTCCTCATATAGGACCATTTGTATTAAATTTTAACTTAACTGAATTAATCGTTTAACTGATAGTTGAGAATAACTGATTAATTTTTGAAAACAATAAAAAAATGGATACACAAATGAGCAACGTTTTAAAATTCTAAAACTGTAAGCAGCGAAGAAAAGAATTCTAATTTTACAAACGTAAAACAAATCATGTTAGAATTAATAAAAAAATTATCGTTTTTTCAAGATTTTTTTTTTTAATTTCTTTTTTCTATTTGTTTTCAAACACTTTAAAATTAAAATAACTGAAATTCAAATTTCTTATTATCCCTGTTCTGTCTCAGTAATACTATGAACAAAAAAACCCCTTTTAATTCTACCCTTCATGTGTTATTTATTATAAAAATTATTTTTATAGCATTTATTGAAAAAATATTTTATATAAATTCTTATGATGCAAAACATTTTTGTAATATACTTATTTCCTGTCTGGAGTTTTTAAATATTTATCTTAAATATGAGACAAAGACCAGGTTTGTAAAGTCTTAAAATCTACAAAAAAGAGAGAAAAAGACAGTAGAAACCAAATATATATATATAATTTTCTGCGCACTTCCTGCCTTATTTCGTATTTTGGAAATTATTTTATTACTAGTGTTTTTACAATGTTTTAAAAATTATTTCTATCTGTACGTTTACAGAACTGATAAAATTTATATCAAATTAAATACTAAAAGAATTTGTTTCTCTTGGAGACATTAATGGCTTCCTAAAATTTATATTCTTTCATGATATGGAGCAATAAAAATTTTTTTATTTTAAATTTGCTTCGCTTATATTTGTATAATGAGCTTCTATGAATGAAACAAACTCGTTTCATGACCCTGAATTAATATTTGGCGGTCATTTTGCTTTTCTTGGCGTATGACTAGATTGATAAAAATATTGCTTCAGATTAAATGCAAGAAGAAATTAATTTTTTTCTACTTGGAGGCATAATGATCCCTTCACAGACACGAAGCAGAGTTTTCGGAAACATTTCACATTTATTAACTTACAAATTTGTATAATGAGCTTCCATTAGCAGACCAAATATAGAGATGATATTACTATATATATATAATTGATAATTACCAAATATATAACTAGTTTCTTTTTCAAATACAGATAATTAAAACACAAAAAAGAGACATTGGGATAGAGACTTGCATTAAATGTCACACAGATAATGCAAGTTTAAGTAGGTTTGACATCGGGTGTAGAGACGAAAATACTGTCAATTCCCAGATGCCGAAATTATTCGTGCTTTTCGACCATGCTGTAGGAGACATTTATTTTACCAAAATAAAGGTGAGATGAAAGAAATAATGTCAAAATCGAAAACTAACAAAGAATTCCAGGAAATCTTACTGTATGTCGCTCCTTTAAGGAATAAAATAGTTCAAAAGTGCAAGTCTCGGGATCTGAAACGAACAGTAAATCACTAATAGCACAGAAACACACAGATTTTATCTTTCTTTTCCTTCCTCTCCATTTTGACTTTTGTCTGGATCAAAGTAAGAAGTAGGAGGAAGTGTAGGTAACTTGGTTTAGAATGCTCCTAAATGTCTCCCTTGAGAGTAAAATGTCGATTTAAGGTAATAAAAGTTGATATAAATGGGGCCGTTAAATAAAGTTAGGAAGAAAAGTGCAAGTTGGTCTGCAGGGAAAGTATGAAACCAGGATTTTGTGTCTCAGGCAGCTTGAATCCTGTCTAATACATTTGAAATATTATTTTTAGATCTTTCAGAAAATCTCGGATAATTAAAGCATCAGTAACTCATTTCGAATGCAAATTTATTAAGTGAGTTTCCAAGGAATTCAAATTTAAGCTAATGCATACCAAAGTTGATTTCCTTCGATTGCTCACAAATCTTTAAGAATTTTATTTAAATAAAATAGTGATTTGTTGGAATGCAAAGCCAGTACTTTCCGATGAAAAATGTCACCAGAAGAATGTTAATTGTAGATCTACGGTGTTTTTTAAAAAATTATTATTCATGTCCTACTTTAAAGTAATATTAACAATAAAATTCTTCTCTGGCATTGATAATATTTTAGCATCTAATATTATACAATTGTTATTATTAATCTAAAATTAAATTATTAAGTTCTAAATGCCTCTTTTAGCAATATCTATTGAAATAACCAATAAATCTTTATATATATATATATATATATATATATATATATATATATATATATATATATATATATATATATATATATATATACACCTTGGAAAATTAGTTTTTCAACTAGATGGTTACCAGTGGCGGAAAGGCTGGAGGCAAAAAATGGCTCGGTCTCTGACAGAACGACTTAGGAAACATTAAGCAACCAAAACTTAAGATTAATTATGTCACTTTTAAAAATCAAATAAGTCGTGATGTGAAAAAAGGAAATCACGACTCAGACTACGTTTATACTTATTAAAGCAATGATGAGAAGAAAAATCCTATTATGTTCTGAACGCCACTTACATTCTCTATGCCACTGGTGATGATTAATTATAAGAAATTTGGGTGGATAGTAGCCACTGGTGTAGCGATTGAGAGCAAGGGGGATAGTTGCTCCGGAAGGTAGATTCAAGGAGTGTCATGCAGACAAAATGTTAAAGCCTTTATGTTATAATTATAATAAATAAGACTATTACCAGAGCTTGACTAAGGCAGTTGTCCGAGGCCCCCACATCAGAGGGGGCCCCCAAATCAAATAGAAAGTTTATTTTACCTTTCCTTATTTAATGAGCTTTTTTTCAGTTCTTCCTTACTAAAGTAATGAAGCAGAGGGGGGTGGGAGCAAAGAATGTTTAACACAATCAGGCTAAGTCTGGCCTTGACTATGATCTTAGGGGTCGTTTATACTTTTTTTTTGTGTGTGTACGACTCATTATTGGAAATATAATTTTTCTACCAAATAGTGGTCAGTGGTGCAGCCATTGAGAATATGCGATATAGCAGCTTCAAAAAATTTAGCTCCATGAATATTTAGAGAAAAATTTAGCTCCATGCAGGCAAATCGTTAGAGCATTAATGTCATATTTGTAACTTTTCAGTTATACATTGTCTTCACAATTGATAGGGATTAATTATTCAGAACTGTATTTAGTCTCACCTTCTATTGCCATAATCATTATTTTTAATAAAAAATCTAATTAATTAATTAATTGCAATTATATAATTATTGAAATAGCTCATTATTAAATATACATAGCGATATATTTTAATAATGCGTACATAGAGATAAATGTTAATAATGCGTACATAGTGATAAATGTTAATAATGCGTACATAGTGATATATCTTATTAATTATTCCTTTGTATCCAGCTCATAATGCTGTATAGAAATATGTAGTAGAATAGGAATGCAAGTGATGATACACGTTGATTAAAGAAACAAATATCGCTGGTTATCTCCGGGATGAAAAGGAATTTAAAAAATTAAGTTCAATCAATTCATGAGACGTCATAATCTGCTGACAAACAGCTACTAACTGCGCATTGTCTTACGCTATATTGTTGGAAACCTTTTTCCCCTTAAGGAGATGTCAAGGAATCCCAAAATTAAAGTAATGCATTGCTGTTGACGTACTTTATCACTCGAGCATGAATTTATATCCATATATATAATTTTTGGTATTACTTTCAAATCCAAGTCTTTTCCTCCAAAACATATAGAGTCGTATAGATAAAAGTATGTAGAGAAGGTAGCACTGACTGTAAATGGCGGAGCTGGCAGAAGAATGCATGCGTGATTAAAAAGGAACTACAATTAGGATAATAGTTTCCTTGCGGTTGTGCGATCACTAAGGAAGAAGCATTTCGTTAAAGGAAATAATTCAGAAATAAGGTTACCAAAAATCAAGAACCGTTCAATCGATTCATTTCATAACAGTTTGCTCAGTTTTTTTAAAAAACAAAAACCGTTTTTTGCTGTTGTTATTTGTTTGTTTGTTTATGACATAGATTGTCTGTTCACTGTTTTCTTCTCGGCGCGTTTTATGATAGAACATGCTATTTAAAATGCATATTTTAATTTAGGGAAAATTTCACAAGAAGGTGAAGGTATTCTTAATTTGTCAGTTTACATGCACATATTCTGTGTTGTGCACAGAACCTGGCTTAGCCTAGTTGGGGCGACTTAGCCTAGTTGGGCGAAAACTTCTTTGGAGCCCCCTTTGCTTCACTACTTTAGTAATGAAGAACATTCATTAAAGAAGGAAACGTAAAATAAAATTGATATTCAATTTTGGGCCCCCCCACTTATCTGGGAGCCCGGGGCAACTGCCCCGTATGCCCCTGCCTTAGTCGGACCCTGAATGTGCACTTGACAACGCAATTGATATGCGAAAAATTGCTTCTCTAATTTTTTGTAGTAAGTAAGCTTGCTATTAACGGCGTAGCCCACTTTTAATATAAAAGAATCATTTCTTGTGGTAACAAGATTTTTAAGACTTTAAAATACATAATCATATAGCTGTTTTGTTTTTTAAAGAAAATATAGTTCTTGCTTAGACGCTTATAGAATTATTTTTGTTTTACTTCTTAGATCAATGTTCCTTATACTTTATTCATTTTTTTAATGAAAAGAATTTTCTCTTCCTCAAAATTAAAAGTAAATAAAAAGAACTGGCCATTAATTAAAGTGAACTAAAAAATTCGATCAAAAGGATTACTAAGTAAATTTTATTGAATTTTGGCTTATAATAAAATATTTATAATTATATAGTTTTGATATAAATAAATTAATATTACTTCGTTAGTTCTTTTATTAACTAACTAATAAAAAAAGTTTTTCTTAAGATCTTCTTCCCTAAACCCTTTCTTTATAAACTTTACTTAATTATTATAATCTTTTGTCAATAACTTTGAAAAACATAAAGGAAACATTTTTTATGTTTTCGCTCCTCAGTCAAAGAAACACTTCATCAGATAAACCCAGAAACTTATTTTACTTCCACATCTAACTTGAGAATTTAATGATAGGAAGAAAACACATTATTTCCAGTAAGAAAAGTGTTTGGCGCAGATTTTCGTCAGAAAGAAGAGCGCAATAAATAAAGCTGTAGATCCTTTCAATCCCTCTAGATGCCTTTTAAGAACCACCCACTCACATGTTTCACCGGCCCTCCTGCATTCAAGAGCAAACGGTGATGTACCTCGAGCTACGTCATCAACCTCTCGACCTCTCATTTGATTCTTATTTGATTAAAGTAACCCTAAGAGAAGCAATCATTGGTTGAAAAAAATATCGATCATTCGTCATATACCTATAATCCAATCCTAATCTTCAAAACTTTACAGATCTTTACCAAAAAAGATGGAACCGTCGAAATATAATTATAAGACTTCCCAATTCTGTTTTTGCTCCACTTAAAAGAAGAATATTGTTATAGACGTTTGACGGATTAAAATATTCTGTGTTTTTCACCGAAACTGTATTGATTGGCATCTGGACAATTTTGATTGATTTTGTTGCAAGATCTTGAGGTTAATAATTGAAGATAATTTTTTCCAGCATGTATGGAATGTTCAGTTACATAGAATTAGCGAGGTAAGTTGTGGTTTATTATCATTGTTTATTGTTTCAGATGGAAAAAATTTCCCCGCTTTGTTATGATTGTGAATAAAGTAAGTAATAATTTTACGTTTTTTTTAATGAAGGTAATTTCATAAAATTTTGAAAACTAGGTTATGAATTAATACTTCCTCTGGATTTTTTTTATACAGGTTAACAAACATTTAGCCTTAGTAACCCCAAAACCATTGCTTAGAGGATTTCAGAATTCTAAAACAATAATTACTTGTTATTATTAAGTTTTATTGGCAAAAGGTCTAGGTGCCTCTCATTAATTGGTAACATTCCGATTTCTACTGACTGTCTTAAATTCAAAAATCCTGTTCTCCTTTAGGATTGCTTTATGTTTATATATTTGTTATAGCTGTAAATTCCCGACAAAGTTGGCAAGTACCTTACAAACCAAACATTTTGTTTAATATTTAAAGGAGTCGAGATAGAGAAAACTAGTTGGTGTATTTTTTAGAAGTCGAGAAAGTATGGAATTAAACAGTATCATTTCTGTTTAAAAGACAATTGTTTTTCATAATTTTAAGATAATCTTTTTCATATATTTTTCATCACGTTTCTTCCAAGGCACATAAAATCTATTTTTTATTGAAAATAGAGAATTTCAACCTTAAATACTTGACTAATATACTACAAACTTAACAAATTTGTCGAAATATGTTTTGTCTGGGGAAATTATAAACCTTATTTTAATCAAATCCAAAATAAAAAATTATTCAACATTTTTGATAAATCATTGAATTTGGATGTGAAATATTGAGTTACTGGGGCAATACTTAATGTACCCCTGTATAATTTGCTGAATTTTTAAAATTTTTGAACTTTAGAGAAATTCTTATTTTCTAGGCAAATATTGCTCTTTCAAATAAAATATTAGTTACAAGTTTTGCATTTAAGGACAAAATATTGCTTATTTTCCTGTATTTTTGGTTTATTAAAATATATATAAATGATTTTTATCCCATTTCTTCCTTGGGGGTGCTTTAAAGTTTAAGAATATTTCCCCTTCTTCCTTTATTACCTGCTTATTAACAAATGAGTTACTGAATGGCTTTAGAGACTCCCCAAGATTTGTTAATTCATTTTTTATTTTAAAAAAATAGATGTGAACTAAGCAAAGCATTTTTGTATAATTTTGTGTACATTTCACTTGCATATCAAAAAGAATTTGAATCAATATTTTGATGATAAATTTTATCAAAAATTCATTTAATAACTTCTGTGGGGAAAATAGTTAATTTAATTATTATTGTTGATGGTTAAAATCGGCAAAATACTTGTAAATAAAATAAATATTTGGCTTTCAAGTCTGTAATAGAATTACCAAATATTTTTTTGGTTTACATAGTAGCAAATAACTTTAAAAAAAACCGGAAATATGTAGATACAGTATGAGAAAAAAGTATGAATCGTCTGTTTTTCTTTAAAAATATCGCTTGTTTCAATTTAAGGAATACAATCTAATTAAAGAGAATTTTACTTTATTTGAGAAAATATTTTTAAATTTAAATTGAACAATTTTAAATTTAAATATGCAAAAGGTTCAGGATTTGGGGATTTTAGAATGATGCGAAATAATAACGTGTTACAAGCTTTCTCACTGATCTCACGTTTAGCTTGTCATCAGTATATTGAAATCCTTTTTAAAATTTTTTTGCATCCTTTTAAACTGTTGCCTGACGTATATATGTATTTAAGGGAAAATTAATAATTCGAATAAATTGTCAGATTAAAAAAAAATAAATCAAGCCTAGAATGTAAAGAGTTTTAGTTTTTTTTTGTAATCAAACATGGTAAAAAAAGTATTTCCTTTTTATTTATTTGTTGACATTTTTTAATTATAAAAATTTATTGTTTGTATTTTTATGATTGTTCATAAATCGATCTTTTTTTTTCTGTAAGAATTATACTATTTAGAAATCAAGGTTTTATATTATAAACTACAAAGTTTTAATTTTTCTCATTTTTTGTGCTTTGTTTTCCTTTTTAATTTGACTCAGTAACACAATTTATGCAGGCCTGTCAAGAATAAGTTATTTTCTACTCGCAATAGCAAGTATGCTTCATTTTCGAAAGTCAAAAATATCAATTATTGTAGCAAGATTTACGCGTGATAAATTTAAAATTAAACAAAGCATTTTTTGGAATGATTTTTTTAACTTTAAATATAAATATATGTCCTTTTTTATTTGTAACTTCTCTCGGCTTTTCTTATATTTAAAATTCGATTTCAAAAATTTTATTTATAAAAATGTTAATAGTAAAAGTTAAATATACTGTTTGACAACAGTTATGATGTTAATGATATAAGTGTGTATATTGTGTTTAAACATTTGTTCCGAATATGATATTTTTTGACATATTTTGTTTTTAATGAAGAGAAACGTTTAAATTATAAGTTAGGCTATGCATTAATACTTTGACTAGGTTTCATTCCAATTATGATGCATGAAACCATAGGAATGGTATAACGGTTTCCAAATGCAATGAATGAAAACAGTAATCATAGCAAAGATAAAATATTTAATAAATCCTCAGCATTTCAATATCGTTCTATAAATTTATCTCCCAAAATGAGGAAACTAACATTTCATTCGTTCGTGATAAAATTGCAGTAATATAAAATAATTTGTCTTTGGTTGTTAGAATATCATTCTGAGAAAATATTAGAACAGCAACCCTTAGTAAATATATACCCAGATAAGTTAAATTATGTTGAGCTCTAGTTAAAATGAGTCATATTAATAACCCGTTTTGAAGTAACGTAAAGGGCTACTTAGGAAAAGAATTAGCAATTTTGAGTCAGACGAAGGACATTCTGTCTAACATCCCCCCCCCCTCCTCTCCTTTCACACCACGTCAGCGGGAGTATATTTGACAAACGATATCGGATTTAACGCGTACCAGACTCACAAACATAAAGGATGTTTAGTAGAATCCTATTTAGAAAGAAGAATTCTTTGGTCTCAAGATAATATCCCTGAATTATCGCAAGTTTAGCTGTTATGATCTTATTGATAATTCCACTATCATTTCCTTTTTGTATTTTCACAAAGATAAACTACACTAAGCACTATCGAAGGAGACAGGAGAATTTTAGTTATTTTGGCTAGAAAAGGAAGATAATATTTTCTCTTTTCTCTATGATAATTCCTACTTTAGAAGGCATTTTGAAATTTCGTACGGCGATTATCTAAATGTGAACTCTTCAGTCAAAAAGAGTCACTATTTATCAGCAGTCATGTTTTAAAATTTATCATGACTTTCGTTTAAAATCATCAGAAATTATAAAGAAGCGAAATATCCGAATAGTAGTCCTATGCTTTTAATGTAACTTTATTATCAAATCATAAAAAACGATGTTGTATGGAATTTACACATTAAATACGAGCTAATAGTTTTCTGAAATTAATTTCATCACAATTTAAGTAGCTGATTATTATTATACTTGAATATTATTATAAGGATTATTATTATACTTGAAGAATTTTTGGAGAAACTTAAGAATTCAATTAGTTGCAGCTGAAAATTTAATATCTTCTCACATTTTAATTTAATGAAATAAAAATTTGATCTACTGCTTTTGAAAAATTTATAATAAATCGTATACATATCAATTCAAAATTCCGGATTACTTTTTTAACAATCACTTAATGAATACATAGTGTTTACCTGATGCTTCACTTCCAAGAATCCTTTAACTTTTTTTACCATTATCATTCTACAAAAATTCAACTTATTTTTTAGCGTTAGTTTAAATTCCATTTAAGTTTTTGTAAATTAAAAGTATATCATCGCACCAATTTTAAGTTACGGATAAATTATGTAGATTATTTAAAATTAATAAAAACGTGACTGACTTATTAATGATGTAACTGAATATCCCGTTATTTCGCTGAGCTAATGTTTTCAAATTTTATTATTATAACTTCGAATAATATTATATTTTAAAAGCATTTTATATATATGTAATTAATGATTCGAAGATTTTTATTCTTATTAACTTCAAGGAAAATTAAAGTTTTTTAGTAATCGTTTTTAATAATTACTTTTAAAGAAGTAATCCAATAATTAATGCAAAATAGTAGTTTTGTTAAGCTGTCATTGACCAAGCTATGGTGAGAACAACTAGCAAACCGAATAAAAATATAGAAAGAAGGAGAAAAGGCGAGAAAATATTCAAAGCTTGAATAGTTTTTCAAAGGAATTTATAAATTCAGTGTTTCGGCACAAAGGGAAAATTTATAGCCCTGATTAGTTAGGAATTATGTATATAAATGGCGATATAAAAATTTGGAATTGGGGAGAGGGAGTAATCACATATTTGTACTGAATAAATCTAAATAAAAAATATTTAAAGACAACATAAATTATATTTTTTTTTATAAAATAAAACTCACTTTTTTATAAAATAAAACTCACTTTATAAAATAAACACACTAAAAGAAATGCAATTTAGGTTTAATCCAATTCATTCATAACACTTATAATGAATACACTCGATATCTGTAGATGTTACTAAATCAACTTAATGTAAAGAAGATAAACAAAGTATTGGGCCATTTTATATTCTTATGTACCATGACGTTGGTTTATATAAGTTACAAAGGAGTTTACTTAATTGTTCATATTTATTTGTCTCTTCATATTAAGTACTAAAAATTATCGAAAGCAAATGTCTTTTAAATTTAGAGTTATAAGTTCTGCATTTTTTTAACAATTACTTGAAGCTCATAAATTGAAGGAAAAAAAAGAATTCATTTGATCTTTGAATAGCTATCTATGTATCATATGTATAGATGGATCAATATATATATTTGAAGGACTTCGATTAATGTTTTTTACACAGAAAATATGTTATTAACTAATTTTAAAATAGATAAATTAATATTCGCTTGATACGATTAAAGTGTGTCTAGTTTTTTTCAGTTTTCAATACTGTATGAATATTGCTTATTAAAAAAAGGTAGGCGTCACTGAAAAGCGTAAGTTATTGTGACATTTCACTTATTAAATTCTAAGTTAAAGTGGCAGTTCGTGCAGAGTTGAATTTTGCATGAACTGTTCAGTAACCTTTACCATGTGGCAGAGAAAGTAGGTGAATTAATTCTATTAAAATTTTCATCTCCATGTAACATGAATCTATCATCTATCAAATTGTATTATCTATCATTAGACAAATTGTATTATGCAAAAGGCTCATTGGAAGTAACGTTAATTAATAAACACATTCCGAATATTTTAAAATTATTGTTGTAACTAAACAAAATAATCATTTTACTAAGTTCCAGTGTGACATTTGCGCTGAAATTTTGCTTTATTTCTTTTGATTTATATTTGTTCAAACGAATGTAATTATTCACTTAATTTAAAACGATTATTTTCAAAACATGCACTCGAGCAAAAACCAAAATCGTTGCTCAAAATGTTTCACCCCAAATATTTGCAAACGAAATATTTTCTGTGATGTATGCCGCCTTTGAAAGAAAAATAGGGTTGCTGCAGTTTTAGGAATGCTTTTGAACTTTAATAGATAAATTTAAGCTCTTGTATTCTTGATTAACATTTTGTTACAATAAAGCTAAAGTCTCATGAAACTCAGTCATTTTATTCTGAAAATTATAATAAAAACATCAAAAAATAAGTGTATTAAAAATAGATGAAAAAAGAAAAAAAATATGCTTTATCTCATTTAAATCTGGAAATTAAATTTAATCGAAAGCTAAATTCGCCATATTTTTGCTAAATGCTGCTAAGTGGATACCATGCTGCCACTTGGCGATGAAAAAGGTTTTTCAACAAAAAAGTCATTCGATTCGGACATTTACAAGAACTTTCACTTCGGATTAGAGTATTCCATCGTATTTATTGGCTCGAAATTCGAGCTTTGCTTGTATTTTTTGAAGGAAACTGGCATTAGCAAAAAGGTTGCTAATATTTTTTGCTGGGATCACGATTTTTTCTTGCAATCCAAGTAATGCTGACACACTTCTTCGGTTTGGTATTACTTGAGTATTCTCTAAATTATAAGACGGAGAGAAAAAAACTTTTTTGATCAGGTCATCTTAAATGTTGTAGCAAAAAGGTTTTTTGAGACATGGTTCTGTTTTTGCTCTTTCGTGGACTCGTAATATTCTTTGTGAATAGCTGAATGAAAAGAATAAAACCACTATAAATGACTTTGTAAAAAGTAGAGTAAGAAAGAGAAAGTATATATTATGTATTTTATTTGATATTCCGATGTGTGAGGAACGAGCTACAAGAACTGGTAACTTTGTTAACAGGCCACGAGTTTGAGTCCTTGTTCCATTAAAAAGTTTATTGTATATGAGCGAGTGTTTGCACATATTAAACTACGTAGGCGACGTTGTATGTTATCTGGAAAAAGTGCAGAAATTTTAAAGGTATTCTTCAGTTATATCCCATACATTTATAAAGAAAATTAACTAGGAAAATCATCCTGATTTTATACATCAAGATTTTGCTGACATTTATAAAATAACTGTGTTTAATTGAGTTTCTTTTTAGTTGACTTTTCATTTACAATTTTATATAAGAAATTTCGCATCTTCAGCAAAAAGGGGGGGCTTATATGAAAGAGTTCTTAAAAGAACTGATTATATCCGATAAAACCAAGTTCATATTACATCAGCTGCTGCGTGAGTTGAAAATGCGTAATATAAATCAGTATTAGATGTCAGTGAGACATATTTTCACCTATTATTCTAGATCAGAAGTTCTTGACCTTTTTTTCCTCCTGCACCTTTAGATTAACTTTATTTATTTATTTTTAGTGCCTCTACTATCATATTCTAATCCCTCCCAGGCACGAACCACATAAAATATCACTCAGGGCAAGTATTAGAGCAGCGCCTCCCCTCCTCTCCTTTTTTTTAACTGCCATCCGCGTACTCTTTCCACCCTGATATTTTATGCCACGGGACGCTAAGGCTGAAATTGTTATTAATGCTAAATAGTAATTTATAAAATATTTTTGTGACAGTGTAATTTTACCGTTTTCGGTGAGTAGCCGTTCAAGAATAAAATTAGCGCATTAATTTCCCAATGATAATTTATCTTAATTTTATAACTGAATTCATTTAATTTTCAATATGCTGAAAGCATGAATAGCTACGAACAACAAAGAAATGAATTAAAAAATAAGGAATCAATAAACAAACAATGAACAACAACAAAAAGGTGCCATCGTTTGAGTTAAATTATGATGCAAAACAAAACAAAAATGAACTGAATTTTTGAAGCTGAGAAAGTTATTGGTTTAGGCCAATATATTTAATTATTAATAAATTGTTAATACGAATGGTTTTCTAAAAAATCTGCAATTTGGTAACTGCTTATCATTTTGATCCAACATGTATTTAATTTAAATTGTGATGATTGCATATTAACTAACCACAAAATAAATATTTTAAAAAATATAACTCATCATTGAATGACAAATTAATTTCTACTCTGAAACTAAGCAAAATTACAACTCATATGAAAAGCACAAATAAAGCAGAAAGGAAATAAAAATAAATGCCAATGCAGCATCTAAATCACTCATTTGCAAAAAAAAAAAGTTTCCTTTATATAAATAGAAAATATAATTAGTCATATACTCATAATAACACTTACAGGAAAAAAATATGACATCTATATATGCATTAAGGCATATAGTTTAACTGCCCCTGATATTAATGTTCTTTGGGTCACTAAGAAGCAATTATACATCAGATTCGTGTAAGTTCCAACTTCTCAGGCATTACATTTAAAAAAGTTTTGATCCCTTTTTCTCATTTTAATCATATTTTTAATAATAATATGTGATAACTGCTAACAATCCTGTTGTATAATTGATCACATGATGCTTTCCCGCCGTTATTGGCAGACGAGAGCTTGGCAATGACACGGTAAGACATACCACTCACTTACCTTTTTATGTGTTTTATGAAAGTTTTGTCATATTTTGTTCTTCTAATCCTAATAAATATATTTTACACAACAATGCTGGTTGTTTCCTTTCCTCACATTTTTTAAGGCTTAACCTTTCTCCTGAATACTGCTAGCAAATGCCGCCAAATAGTCGAAATTTTGTGGACGTTACTACAATTTATTTAAAACGTTAAATTGAAGCTAAAAATTTTCAAAAGAGTGTAACTTTGTTATGTGTGATTTACTGGACTGATGAATGGATGTTAGTGCATATTTTTCATGGGTATAACTCCAGTGACTCAACTGAAGTTTAGTTTAGTTATATTAACGTCCCTTTGTAAAGCCCCACTAGGTCTATTTTGCGACGGACAGCGTAATTTTAAATCGCGGTCAGACGACGAGGACGACACCTGAACTGGCACTCCCTTTCCATACCACACTAGAGGGAGGACGTTTGACTCTGCAGATTTCACGTGCAAAAGATCCCCTTACACAACGGGTCTTCGGTGGAATCGGATATCCAACCGGAAACCCTACGCATGCGCAGCCGTACGCATACATGCGTACCACGCATGCGCGGCCGTGACGCAAGTGAAAACTTTCAAGATTCAATTACTTCATTTTAGTTTAGTATTGTATTGTTCTTCTAATCCTAATAAATATATTTTACATATTTATTAGTTGAATTTCCCCACATTCCCACAAATATGTGTATTTCAAAATTGCTTTACAATTTATTTTTATATTTGGGTTAATAAATCTCTTTGGAAAATGAAGATATATTTAATTCAGTAATTTTACATAAATACGTATATACATTTCAAGTATATAGTTGTTTGCGTAATTATTATAATGTATATTAGATTACAATATCAATGGTATGAATTACTTGCAATAAAAGAACGTTTACAAGTCATTTTATCTTGCAACCATTTGACAAGATTTTTTTAAAGATAATATCGAATGTTGTAAAAAATAACTACAAAACAATGTTTTATACATGATTTACGAATAAAAACGCAAGTTTCCTATTTTAAAAGTTTTTAATATCGTGATATATTTTTAAGAATTTTTACAAATAGAAATGAATCAGGGATTGGAAATGAATTCCATAAATTAAAATTTTAAATAAAGAGATAATTCTCGTAAAACAGATCATAAGAACTTCGTAAACTAAAATGAAATGAATTTATCGCAAACCTAAAAGAAAAAAAAATCGTTTTTAATAGCATATTTTTAAAATAGTCAACATTATTTTTTCAAAATTAAATTAAAATGGAAAAGTTAGTAAATAAATGCAAACTTATTATTCATTGGGATTTTTTTTAAACTGAAAAAAAAAAAAGATGTTTTAATATATTAACTAAAATAAGCTTTCGCAGAAACGGAAGTTTTGTAATTTAAAAAATATATACTTCGAGAATTCGGCACTTTGTTTCAATGTGTTAAATATGTGAAAATAATTTTGTAATCGATATCACAGTCAGCAACGTTTAAAAGATGAGAATAGAACAATAATGAAATTTTTTTTATTTATTAATAAATAAAGTAAATTTAAATTAATTTTTAATGACTGAAATTTTAATAACTGAATATTTTGATATTATATAAAAATGCTTAATTTTTTAAAAAGAAAGCTAAGAAAATAGCATAAAAAATAGCAATAAACTTCAGAATGTGAAGTTATTTTGGATTTTTATGAAATTTAAAAGCTTTCATTTCTTTTTATGAGCTTAGTGAATTTA
The DNA here is from genome assembly GCA_026289955.1 of Argiope argentata. Classification (NCBI taxonomy): domain Eukaryota; kingdom Metazoa; phylum Arthropoda; class Arachnida; order Araneae; family Araneidae; genus Argiope; species Argiope argentata. Next base: position 7,539,612 of record JAOUZG010004146.1, on the reverse strand, counting down.
TTATTAATTTTTTATTTCTCAGTGAATTTATTATTAATTTTTTATTATTTAGTATTTTTTTATACTGCAGAATTAGTTTTTTTAATTATTGTAGAAAAATGTAAAAATTTATTAAATAAATTTTGTATCTTGGTCATAAAATCTTCTCAGACCAAACCAGTAACAAAAACTAAACTGTGCACTCAAAGAGGAATTCGCTTACAAGCATAACGTTGATGTTTTTATGAAAGTAATCCAAACAACTAACAATGTACCTTTCATCGTGTTATGAAATTCGAACATAAAACGAATGCTCATTCCAGATTCTAGAATCGATTTTTAAAAAAATGGAATCAGTTTATTATTATATTCGCATCCTATTCTTTCACATTACAGTTTTTACTGCTTATATTTCCTCTCTAATTTTTGTAAAGTAATCAATTCCAGAGTGTTCTCATTTAATTTGCCTTAGCAAATCCAGACAGCTAATAATATTCTCAAAATACTAATTGACTTCATACCGAGTCATTGAGTAATAATAGACTGAATTTTCGATGAATAAAAATACAACCATCAAAAGGATATAACAAGTTCGACGTCATCATTGTAAGTTTTTGCTCTTTATATTTTGATAATGAGGCTGGAACATCCATTTTTATTAAGTACTCTTCAAATGATTCGCTTAATTACGGCGCTACATTTATCTTTATTCGTTAAATAAAAATATTGCCTAACGGTCATTACTGGATTGTCAATGATAGAGACACAGTTTGGGGGCGGAACTGAAATAGTATCTGGGAAAATAGAAGCAGCTAATTATAACGCATTATAATTAGTTGTAGTAATCCAATAGTAAAATGAGAAGAACAAAATTCTTCAGTAGGGATCTCACATGATCTCTTAGTCTTTGATTTTAATATGTCACGAAAAGCAATCATAATCTGCAACATATGTTAAGAAATTCTTGGGATAAAAAAATATCGCGATTTTTTTAGCTAATAAAATTGTGCACGATTCTAATAATCATTGCAATAACTGCATTTGTAAGGAGATTGGATTTACATATTTAATTTCGTTATATAGTATAAATATAAAACATATTAATAATCACAAAGCTGTAATTTTTAAAATTGACATTTTCTCATGAAATAAATTATTAAAAATATTTATTTGTTGTTGTTACTAATGGCACTTGCCATGGACAAGCACGCTGACGACCGTTAGCTATTTTAAGCCGAATGAGCATCTCTTGTTTTTGAAATAGCGCCGAATAGGACCAAGAGTACTAATTAGCTACGCACTCATAACATTCGCTTGAACAACCCCTTTTCAAAGGGGGGAGGTTCATTCATACATATCACAAATAGTACACAGAACAACCATGCACAAATCGGGAATCGAACCCGGACGCTCAGATCACGAGGAAGACGCGCTACCTCAGTGCCAGGATGCTAGCATCTATAGATTTAAAAAGTATAAAGAAAATGCAAATACATTTAATAAATATTGCATGGCAAATTTAATTGAAAATGAAATTACTTTATACTTGAAATCGAAAAGAGAAAGAAAGGAGGAAAAATATTATAATTTTATACACATCCTTGATGAATGCTGTTTGTTAGAATTTTCTTCATCCTTTTAAAAGTCTTGTCTGAAATTTCTATTAGCAACAACTGACTTTTATTAGTTCTTATATATTTCTACAATTCATCACACCTTCTTAGTAACTGCAACTCTAGTTTTAGTGCTCAAATGTTTTTTCACAGTTGTATCTCTGCACCAGAGGCTATTTTTGTTCTTTTGAGTGATAGGAACAATTTCTTGCAAAGACAGATAATTACTAAAGTGATTTATTGAGATTCAACTCCACCTAGAATTGATTGTTGAGTCCGCGAGGTTACGAGAGAGAAGATAAATTCGGAGAGTTTTACACGTTTTCAGCTTCAATTCAATTAATGTAACAGGCTGTGTTTTGATCGATCTTTGCAAAAATAGTTTTATGCTTTTATCGTTGTTAAATTTTAAGAACTTTTATAGGATGTTTATTTACAGTATTAATAACAACAAAAAGCAAAAAATTAAAAAAAGTGTATTAATGTTGCAAAAAAGAGAAAATCTATTTATTAAAAATATGGTCATCAGGACAAAATTCTTAAATCATGAATTGCTGATAAAATACACTCCGCAAATTGAAGCTTCAATCATTTATTTGATTATTTAATAAAAGAATTGATTGACCAATTTTTAATTAATGTTTCGAGAAATTTCTTGCTTAGTATGTTTATTGCGGATTATTTACTTATCATAGTATTAGAGCCTTATCAGTTCACAGTTTTATTTCAGTTATTTTTTCTCTTTGGGAGAAAGGAAAAAAAATATCTTACTTTAATGACAAAATTTCTGGTGATATCTAAGGACAGAAAATAAAAAAATCATAGAAAAGATGATAAATTAATTGACTACGATTTCACTTATTTTTGTCATAAGTGTTTGTTTTTTTAGTCGTATAAAACAGGATACACTACTTTTTAAGCTGAATGATTTTTTGTTGTTTTGTTTCAATTCCCCAGCGGACGTTCACTCATGAAAAACACACAACAGCAGAATTTCGTTGTATATGTGTTCACCACAGGAGACAAAAAGCGTGATTTTGCCTTTTCTTGCAGCTCCTTTCGTGGAATGTTAGTCAACTTTTGGAATTCGAAGAATTAATAGAGCTCTGCTAATCTGCTAGTTGTATTTCAAAAGTATAAGAGACCATTGAAATAATTTTTTTGTTTACTTTTCTTATTTCTAAAAATCGTTTTAAAAAATGTACTCACATTGAATAACTATGTTATTCCTTCTATAAGCAATAGAGAAAAGTGAGTCAGATGGAAATATCTACAAGAGCTGGCAAGCTTTTTTATGACACAATATGTAAAGACCGCCAATTCTTTCTTTACAAAGTCAGTTTAAGGTACTAAAAGTAGGTACTAAAAAAGAAACTCAAAACTAGATTATGAAGCAGTGAACGATGCTTCATCAAGTAAAAATGTATACAGATCTGTCAAAATGATAAGCTCAAGCAAATTTGCTTAAATTCAAATTCAATTAACTTGAATTCAAACCAAAATAACAACCATCTAAGTAAATTTGCTTAGAATACTCCAAACACATTAAGTCAGGTCTGACAGATTATTTGTGGGCCCCTCTGCTTTACTACTTTAGTAATGAAGGACATTCATTAAAAAAGGAAACATAAAATAAAATTTCTATTCGATTCGGGAGCCCACACTTATGTGGGGGCCAAGGGCAACTGCCCCGTATGCCCCTGCTTTAGTGAACCCTGCATGAAATACCAGTAATTTTCATGTCTTAACCTTATTTGCTTATTATATGATTCTAATCACTAAGTTTAACAATGAATTTTATATGTTAGGTGCATTCAACCAAACTTGCTTCGATTGCAAAGATGAAATGAAGTGAATATGAAACAATAATCTTATTTTTTTTATGTCAAAATTTCATTTTTTTTTCTTTCATTTCCTTAGTATTTCTACATTTTGTATTACAAATGTAAACATTTCAGTTGAAGTACCGAAAATTTCAATTATGTAATTTCACGTCATTCGGCTTGTCTTTTGGTTATTTTACAATTGTAACAATTAATTTTAGTAATCATATGTGTTTTATTTTATATTAGTTGTAATTATATTATTTATTTGTTGAAATTTTACAACTAGTTCCATTGAGCAAAGCTGAATGAATTGTTTACTTAAAGGAACGGAAAATCAATCAGTATCAATGACGTTGTGTTTTAGATTTCAAGGTTATCTTGGAAATTCGGTAAAGGCAAACTTAAGTTTTGTTATTTGTCTTTCAGTGTTTGTTTTTTGGTTTAGATTAGATTAGTTGGTCAGGAAACTGGAAACTCCCAAATGGAATACAATGTTTATCGTTTCCCCATGACTCAAAATGAAAGATAGCTTCAGCTGGCTGAAATTGGGCAATCGATTACACTTTATCGCTTAATTCCTATTCGTCGATTATTTTCGTTGCCTCATGAACGTTTTAAAAGGTTAAAAATATTCTGCGCCATGAATAGTTGCAAAATTTTGCAACTTCGCAGAGGGAATATATATTTGTAAAACTTTTGTCTGAATATGACATGTATAACGTAATTAAATTCCTGTTCTTCTATCTGGTATTAAATTCCTGTTCTTCTATCTGGCTAACATTAGAATTGTAACTAAGATCTTGTCGATCTAGTCCTATTAAGGAATCTCTTACAAAATGAGGAAGCGAACTGTAATCTACGTTTCAGCACGATCGTATTTAGTTCTATCTTTTCTATAATAGTGTCTACTTTTCGATAGTCAAATGTTTTTTTGGTAAATTCATGAATATTTTAACCCTTTATCAGTTAGAGGCGATATTTTCACTACCATGATTTGTATAATTTTTTTTACCGAAATTCCGTTCAACCTCCATATTTTTTAATTCAGGCAACATTTATGATTGTAAATTGACAGTTTGACATTAAAAAGTTTGACAGTTGACATTAATACTTTTTCGTGGGAATTCAGAGAACGTAAAAAAGTGAACTTTTTTCTTCCACTGCCCACTCCTTATGACCGTTAAAGGGTTAAAAGATTTAAAAAAAACATTCTGCATCATGCGCATTCGTATTAAATTTACATGATTAACAAACCAATTTAAATGATAGTTTTTAAGTTATCGTTTAAGTAAGACAATTATGATATTAAATTCTTTTTCTTCCTCCAGGTACCTAAATCCCAAGAATCGAAATATTAAAACAAATTTTGCCCTAATAAAGCATTAATCTGCAAAAAAGAAAAAAAAAACTTTTTTTCCACTTTTCAGCAGTCAGATATTTTTTGTAATGGGAGAAAAAAAACAGAAATAAAAGAAAAACTACAAAAGGAAAGAAACTCAATATGCAAATCGGAGTATAAACTATCTTTTAAAAATGAAGCAGTGAAATTAACACTTTTAAGATTTGATTTCTTTAAAATACTCTGCATTTGATGGATTTTGTTTCCAGAAGTAGTTTTAGTACATTCTTCAATCTTATATTTGGGAATTCAACTCAGTCTTAATTCTTAGATAGAGATATATCCGATATTTGTATAAGATATTTTTCTCAAAAAATGCTGGATACATTTTTGTTTTATAGTAATTACTTTTACACAAGTTATTATTTATTAATTCAAAAAGTATGCAGTTTTTTAAAATGTCGATAATATATCTTTCCAACGCCAATGACAGTAAAATTTGTACAGTATGTATTCGTAGCTAAAATTGCGGAAATCTTTTGAAAAAAGTGTATTTTGAAACATTGAAGCTCATAATTCTCCTGATAATTGCAGTAATGCCATAAAATTACATATCATTTAAAAAATAATTCAGCCAAAAATTTAATGCATGAAATTATATTCACTTTACACTAATTTTTTAAGTTATGACTAAGTAACCATGAGAAAGAAAAAAACACTTAATTTCGTTGATAAAAACAACTTTTCATTTTAATGAGCATGAGTACTTAGGTTGCCAATGAATGACATTTTGTTGTCAATAAAATTCAGCAATTGGCACCATATATTAGAGCTGAGTAAAGGTAGTTTTCCATAATTTTTTGTAATTATTATCATGTTGATCACTAATCTTTATTTTTTTCTGTATTCTTCTATTTTGTAAGTTGTCAAAACGTAAAAAATAAAAGAAATGGCACAAATAATTAACTTGTCACTCAAAAAACGCTGTTAAATTTTATTATTGTATAAACAATGTTTTACTTATAATGAAAATAGAAATAAAATTGAAGGAAATTAAACTAAAGGCAGAATTTCTAAATGTTTTAAAAAGTACAAAGAAACTCATTAACTATAAACCCAAACTCATAGATAAAAGAAAGAGTGATAAACAGCAAGTAAAGACATAATAATTAAAAGTCTATGCTATGTCTTAGAAAAAGATCTTCTCATGATTTACAAAGTAAAATGCTCAAGGCAAAATGATCTTGAGTGCCAGGATAAATCGATCCAGATAGCAGGAATCTTATCTAAATGTAAGAACTCCACGAAAAAGGCCATTTTTAAATCCGGAACCAATTTCGAAAAATAAAATCTGGCAGTAGAATAATGGGGCAGTATAATTCGGAGTAAAAAGGCCCAAATCTCGCCATTTGGTAACGTGACTTAGAATACTTAAGAAGAAGAATCAGAAAAGATTCTCGCCCTGAATGTATTGCACCTACTATTATAGTGTTATGACCGCCGGCGTCCTGACATAGGGGTAGTGCGTATTCGGCCGGATCCTGGAGTCCGGGTTCGAGTCCTGGTTTGGACATGGTTGTTCTTCTATGTTGTATCTGTAAGAAGTGTGAATGTGGCACCTTGTAAAAAGGGGCTGTGCAAGCGAGTGTGATGAGTGAGTAGCAAAAGTCATGGGGCTACTACCAACAAGAGAAGCTGATTGATTAAATCCCTAGAAAGTGCCATAAGAAACAACAACAACAGTGTTATGACCTGAGGTCTTATGGCAGCAAAAAGAAAAAAAATGGGCATGATTTGTATGGTTAGAAGGAATATAAATGCCCAAAAATACATTAATGAAATTTTTGTTCCTAAATTGCCATCTTCTGCTTGCGATATCTTCTCAGATTATAAAGAATTTGAATTTCAATAGAACAGCTTAAAGTCACAGTGCCATTGTATGAGAAAATTTGTTTCACGACAATCATATTATGCTACCGGAATAGCCAAGGTCAGCCCTTAATCCAATCAAAAATCGATGGGACCAGCCAAAGAAATTTGCTCCGCTTTAGTAAATCCATAACAAAATCGAAATTTAGTCATGGTATCACATTATGACGATAGAGGAACTGTTATAATGTGATATCTCACTTCGTCACGAAAGCGTTAATGGGCTCCATGGGACGGTTTTGAAGGCCGTAATTGAAGCTAAAGGCTACCCAATTGAGTATTAAATGCCATAAGTGAGAATTCTTCCATATGTCATTACTCCTATGTTGTCTCTTTCTTCTTTATGACGCCCCATTACAATTATTCCTCCTAAAAATTATTCTATAAATTTTTTAACTAAATTATCATGAAAATGGTAAACGATTTTAAAGTATTTCTCTTAATAAAATTGCTGCTGTGAACTATCGCATCACAAAAATACATTCTTTAAGATTTTTTTACCTCTAATGTACAATAGTTTTCAAGAAATATTTTAACGATTTTGAAAACTGTCTCACATATTCTAAAAGCCGTCAAAAGTAAAGTCAAAATACACTTGAATTTCTTTCAATTGATAAAAATATATTGGAGTTTTTAATTTGTTTAAGTTATAAAAAATGCGGAAAATTTCGTATAATTAAGACGCATCGTGTATTTTTGTAGTTAAAATATATCAAGCAATAAAATAATATATGCATTAAATAATTAACTTAAAAGGTACAAAAAATTAATTGAATCAAATGAAAAACTCCTAAAAATTCCAAACACTTAATAACTCCAAAAATTTATAGTCTAAATTTTGCAAAAACTTAATGATATTGTTTCTAATGTCAGCTAAACAAATTCAACAATTCTGAAGTAACTATTTATATTGCAAAAATTTAAAATAAAATAATTCATGAATTAAATTTTGATTTTTTCTCCTCTTTTAAAACCGATTGACCCGTTATTCTATGCATATAAATATTTTTTTCTCACCTGAATCTTAAATATAATAATATCTTCGTAAAATAACTAAAAAAATGTATAACTGAAGCTTGCTATTACTTGGAAGATTGGGATTTCAATACTTCTTATTTCTTTATAATAATTTTAATGTAATATTATGTGCTTATATTTTGCATTCGTATTTCGTATCGATAAAAACCCATTTATCTTATTCCAAGCATTATTGGTGGTAAGAAATATCAATATTTTTATTTTGTTTCTTGTTTTCCCGAAAGATCACAAAGTTGGAAATTTCCTATGTACCTAGATTTTTTTGAAGAAATTTTTTTTATCTTTTTACAATGAGAAAGAAAAGAGGGGGAAAAAGAGTAAGAAGGAGAAAGCAAATTATAGGATCGCCCTTCAAGATAGGCTTGTCTTCAAAAGCATTGTGACGACCCCAATTCAAGTGACCATTCTGTTACCCGAGATTTCCCCCTCTTGAGGTCCGATTTGGGGCTCAAGCTGTTTAGATCTTAGTAATCGGCTTAGGGCTTCATCTTCCCCAAAAATGAAGAAATGGTTACAATCTTTGCGAGCTATTGTGCCTGTTTTCAGTGCGGTTCAATGCGCCGGAGTTCGGTGACGTTTAAGACTAAGAAAGGTACCTTGTAAAGAGTAGAGTTAATTTTTTTTGTTATGTTTTGTTTAAGAAGCTGTTATCGGTATCTAGATTAGTTTCGGTTTGAAGCTCTTTTACAAAAGTATATACGTTCATATATTATATACACCACAGTAATGCAGCTGCAATTAACTCTCCACCCATTTTAGCTTTCTCATATACGAATTCTCACCGGGGGGGGGCACCTCGCAATGACAATGAGATGCTTCCGACATGATGGTTGGATCTCGACACTCTGGAGGGTACAGTAATAGGTGGAGCTAGACTCCTCCAATCGACGACGGAGCGTACTTCCTACGGGAAGGATTGTACCTGGGCCGGTGATGGCCCCTAGGACTCAACCACAGTTCCCACCAGTGTTGTTGTTGGAGCAGTCCGATCAATCAGCCTTATAGTTTAAATCCTTTTGCCTTCTTGGCGGGTCGGCGAATCTCATATGACTTTACATTTATGAATTACACAGAAAAAATGTATTGTAACCGCTGAGATTTTAATGATTTCCCACTTTTTAAACCTTCCTACGTAGAAAAAAACTAATTTTTGACACTATATCTATCTGTCTATTATATTTTTGACGAAATACATACACGGGAAGTTTGTGTGGGCTAAATGATGACCTAAAGGATGCAGAAATAATAAACCAGTATCGGGTGAAAATTATTTATGTGGCAATACTTTGTATTTAGGTAATACCATCTGTTTTCAGATAAAGAAACCTCGCGTGCTCTGTTACAAGCATAGTCGGTTTTTATTTTCTAAAATAAGACCAGGATTAAAGATAAAGGCGTTGATGATTATTTTTAAAAGCAATATATAGAAGAAATATTCAAATTTAAATAAAAATAAAACAATATTATTCAAAAAGGAAATGAATATCAAAATTAGGAAAAAATAGCTAAAAGAAAGAAGTACTTAACAAAAAAATGCTTTTAAAGCTTTTTTCTTATGCAATGCATGCTATCCCTTTACACAGTAAAATCTTACAAAAGTCGTTTTCATGGGTATCTGGAATTAAAAATTCGTGATTAATTCACAGTGACTTATATAAGTTCTTAACATTTACTGTTATGAACACTTCACAATATAGGAGCGTAAATCTGCAGACCATTTTCGAAAATATTCAACATTCCGCTGACATTTGTGGATATTTTACTGATGATGTCCGAATAGCGCCAACTTATCTTTCATAAATTGTTGCATACTCTCAATGTGCAGTTGGAATTTTAAATGATTCACGCTGAAATACAGCTACAATGCTGGGGAACAACGTCTCTAACTCATTTAATTGGCGTTTCCGGACATCATTTCCCATGCGATTTTGACTTGTATTTTGTGGTTTCTACTTTTCCTTACTGTTTCAAAGTAGAATTTTGAATCTCTTCCATCATTCTGTTTGCACGAAGCTCTAGAGAAATCTATGTGAGATTTTATCTGAAAACAGATGGCTCTTAATTCCTTACAGGCTAGAAATTGTCCTGAATCAAAGTTATACAGAAAACTGAAAACGGCTATGCGGAAACGAATCTCATTCTAAATTTAACAGAAAGTAATAAAAAGATTGTGAGTGAACCAACTTAAGGGGAAATCACTATATAAAATTAAAAACGAATTAAGTATTATTTTATTTCGTAAAATGTTAGTTAATTCAAATTAGTGATTCACCATAATTTACGAGATTAATGGAAAATGAAAATAAAATACCTGGGCTTTTCTTATTTTGCATTTATTTAACTGCAGGTCTAGATCATTCTTGTTCCAATAAAAGAACTATGTAAACCGGCAAAATGCTGTACATTTCAAACTCGAAACCCTATTTATAAAATCTGTCTTCCAAAATCGTAACCTAAATTCCATCAGTCATAAATAAAGATTTTATCTTTCAGAAATGTCAAGCTTTAATCTCGGATTTAGTGTCTTTTTTTTCATACTGACCTAGCATAATAAATAAATTTAATGAGAATGATTGTCGACAGTGATGGCAGTCATTTTGTGGCCCCTCTTTTAATATTTAGATAATTTAGTGACACAACAACTTTCAACAAATTTTTACTTTAATTGACACGCTATTATCTTAATCTGGATTTTTATTTTAATAACTTTGTAAAACTATATATATTTTAAATTATTTACTTATCTAATACCCATATCACGGAAAAATAACTGAAATGATAAAATTATTGACAAATTAACAATTATTAGTTATTAATTTTTACTTACGAGTAAAATCCTTTAAATATTATGATGGATTGTAAGTTAATAATAAAATTCAAAGTAATATAACCTAAAAAATTGATACTTGACATGACTTGTCAAAAATATTATATAACCAGTTAAATTAATGATTAATATCCTTATATATTATTAATAAATAACTAATTAAACTATTTAAGGATGATTTTGACAATTAAATATAATTCACTATAGCTCTAATATTTAATAACTGATAGTATATATATATATATATATATATATATATATATATATATATATATATTACTGAATCAGCTAAAAGCCAACTAATACCCACACTGCGGGTGAAGGGATAAAATTCGTCCAGCGAAGCACATTCCATTAAAAGATTCTTATGATTCTCTTGCACGAGCTGTTCATGTGATTGACATGCGGCAAAGATCTCTATTAAAATCTAAAAGTATATATTCACAAGTTTCATCAACTTTTCGTCATTCCGTTTTCTTTCTTTCAGTGTTGTACTCGTCGCTTTTGCTTATACATAATGCCTGCTTTCCGTGATGGAATAAAACAAACTTAAAAATTCAAAGTGTCACCTATGTCTTCGAAACCACCTTCTGCTTTCACCATATATATATATATAGGGAAATATTTACAGGGAAATATTAAATAAACAGAAAGTTAGATTATTTCCTCTAGGAGGACGTTACAAGTAATATAACATTATGACTGAAAACATATTACCGCGTAGCTTTGCGAGCGGGAACCGCTAACGCATGGATACGTCTTTCCTTTATGGATGTTAGTGGGGCCTCTGCCTCAATATTAATTTGGGCAGTTTTTCAAAAGCTCGATAGATGGCGGTGTTCTGTAATGTTGTACTAATTAAAAGTATCGTCCTCTGGGAAATGATCTATCCTTTTACAATTCTCGCTTTGATGTTGATAAAACAAAAATGAAGACAGATGATTGTTAAATAAAATAGCTTTTTAAATATATATATATATATATATAATTATATATATCTGTTTATATCTTTTTATATATATATATATATAATATGGCAATTAGACAATGACACTCTTTACATTCAACCTCTTTAGGCAGCTGCCTAGTTGAAAATCTGCCTCTAATTGTAGGTATGTATAAGTCTAGACGAAATATAGAAAAAACTTACGGTTATAGTACTTAGAAAGTCATAAATGATCGCTTCACCGGTGAATGCCACACGCAGTTATATGAACCCATCTTTATGATAGAGAAAGAGCTTTGTAGAATTAAGCAACTGACCTTTTAACTAGTTTAAGGTCACGGAAACTTATAAGGGCATGTAAGTACTAAATCCTATTAAAATGTGACAATTACTTTTAAATACATTTGAATCATAATTTAAACAATGGATGAAAAGAGGAATGACACACTGTTTAGGATTCCCCATTTCCTCAACTTGTTATTCGACATTAATGACAAACATACCAAGAAACTAGCAATTCTTCTTTTTATCAAATAGCTGCTAATGATATACAAGAACAATAGAGATATGAACAATGAATATATTTTTAGATAGAGTATAAATACTGCCATTCCTTGATAATGACTTCTACTTTAAAGTGTGTGCTTATGTTAAAACAGGTTATTGATAGAAATGTTGATTCTTCGGATAGTCAGCCATTCGATCAACATCATTACACGGCTAGTTACGCTGGTTAGAAAGTTAACGTTTTAAGCCTTCATATTTTCTCTTTCTATTTTGGGATGGTAGGAGAAACTCGCTAATGCTCAACTATCTTACCATTAACGTCCACGGCAGAATGGGCAGCATTTTTCTTACCGCCTTTGGCGCCACCTTAATGTATAGCTTTAGGTGGACACAGAGATGGATTTTCGAGACTACAGACTAGCACACAACCGGTAATTCACTTTATTATCATTTGCTTCAAACATTAGTAGATTTAGGTGAGCCAAAAAGCGTAGCTCTTTTTCTTTTGTAAGAGAAAGCACTTTCTTTTGTGTTCTTAGAGTTTGGTTGTCGTTAAGTTCTACTTCATAGATATTATACCCCCAGATAATCAATGCATTCCTTTATAATTTGCGATAAGAATTCGAAATATCAAAGTTTTTGTTTTATCAAGGACTTTTGCCCGAGCTTATGCCAACTCATTTTTTATCTTCTCAAAATAATAATTTATTTATTTATTTGATTGTTGGTTCCATTACATCAAAACTGTCCCATAATTTAAAAAAAATTATGCAGAAATATACTTATTTTTGCCATTTTTAAATAATTAGATTCACCAGAAAGTATTAAAGTAAAATAAGTTTTTAAGTATTATGAAATATAAGTAATTACACATTTTGAAATGCGGTTACTTTTTTTGTAAAAAAAACTAAATTAAATGAAAATAAATTACTTTTGGAATAAAAAGGAGTATCCAGTATTGGACGTAAGTATGCATAAATTGTAGTAACACATTTTTTTTACAAACTTCTAACATTTAAAAATGCTGTTCATGTGAGTCTACATCTTCTCAATACCCCATTATACATTGTTTTTAGTCCTTATTCTCTTCTTCAGACAAAATTATGTGTTACTGACCTTACTGTCTGAATAAAAGTTAGAGGACCAAATAAAATCATGAGATCAAACTTCCAGCATCTGCTGTTTTTTTTGTGTGTTTTTTTCTGATGTATTTTTAATCCCTTTCTACATACAACACTTACAAATAAGACAAATACACTCGAAACCAAATTTATTGCTATTTATATGCGATTCTATAGTAGTATACCCTTTTTAATTTTATGAAATAATTTAGGTGAATCCATAACTCTCTTGCGCATGCCAGAAAAGTTAAAAAACTCTTATATAATTTCAAATAACTGATTTGTCTGATATCTGTCTATATTGTCTTCAAGTGCCGGCTTTCTGGCTCAGAGGTAGCGCGCCTTCCTCGTGTTCTGTGAGTTCGAGCCCCGGTTCAGGCATGGCTGTTCTTCTATGTGCTATCTGTGGGATGTGTGAATGTCCCCCCCCCCCCTGTAAAATAGGTTTGTGCAAGCGAATGTGGTGAGTGTGTAGCTAAGCCGTACTCTTGGCCCTAGTTGGCTCTACTTCAAAAACAAGAGACGCTCCTTTCGGCTGAAATCTGCTGCTGTATCAGCGGCGAGCTTCTCCAATATGGAAAGGGCCATAAGCAACAACAACAACAAATATTTAAGTGTATGTAATCACAAGTTGACTACTTCGACCCGCCTTGAGACGGATAAATCTAATGACAGACCTCCATGACAGCATTAGCAGGAACTGAGTTTGAGTCCTAAGAGCCACCAACGGGCACGGTGAAACGACCCCACACGATAGGCGACCACACCAATTTTGTACCCAACCGGGTGGCAAGAACCAAGCACCATACCGGAAGTCTCTCATTCTCATATCTGACGTGCCCCCCTCCCCTGATGTGAGAGTCAAACGTATGTAAATGCATACCAACATATAGATAAACACCACTTGATATTCAGACTCCATACAATTTAAACTGAATAACTGACAGATCCATAAATCTAGCAAACTTTACATTGAATTACTGAAAACAACTTTACTTTAATAAATTAATTTTTAAAAAAGGACGAGGATGGAAAATTAAAAAAGAAAATCTCCTTAAAAATGTGTATTATTTTAATGTAGATTCTTTTAATTCTATATATTTATAGTATGTTTTTGGGAGAGAGTAAAATCTATTGCAAAAGGTCATCTGAAAAATGAAATAAAGTCTCGAAAGTTTTTAAAAAACGATAAACAAAAAAGAATTCAGAACCCATAAACACACAACGTTTATCAGTGCTGACGTCATTCTAAGTGACAGTTGCCTTTTTCGTTTTATTTACGACTGTGTTGAGTTTTTGAAGGAATGCTTAGTAACTCCGTCGCACTCCATTGGTTAGCAGTGACAGGACCTCTGAGAAATAAATAAACAAGTCAAAAGAGTTAACAATTAAAAAAAGCCGTGTCAACCGACCGATTATGCTTCTTTGATATCTTATCTAATAGCGCAGTAAGTTTATGCGCATATTTACTATCTTTAATTGAATCAAATTGTCAAAACAATCATAATTGGGATTGCTCCAACGTCATACATTAAAAATATATATATATTTCTGTTATTCCCTCATTGTTAGCTAATATATAAAATGTTATAGCCAATGGTGAAATAATTTGACCTAATTTAGACAATAATTTAGTTACATTTCGATCATTTAACACTAGCTAGTTTTCTAAGTAAATTTCAAAATAATAGGGTTTTTTTTTTTTTATGAAAACCGTATAATTTTGAATTTTTTTCTGTTTCGTAAACGAAGATAGAAACTATTTAAATCTATCCTGAAACCCTGCATTATGTATTCCTATACACAAAATTTATAGCACAGAAAGATAGAAAGTTTAAATCTGGTTATGTGTTGCGCCAAACATATGCTGAATGTGCAAGCACATGACAGCAATAATATAATATAGAACAAGTAATATTTTTAAAAAATTAAGTCAATTCCTACTAAGGTCAGTAAAGAATTTTTTTTATTTCAGCTACTTTTTATTAAATAATTACAATTGATGTTGTTGTTTTTGTGTTCCGCTTTACAACGGAAGGAGGGGGTGCAGTAGCTTCTGAGGATATGAACTCCTGAGCACCCGAAGACAAAAGTCTGACTTTTAGATCACACACGTCATAAACCTTTTTTTTTACGGGGCGAATTTCATTCATACCTTTCATTTATTCACCGCAGATCGTAATTTAGATCTGGAGCTGAGAACGATCACCTCTCACTCAGTAAACCCTGTGGTATTACTCTCTACATAGAAAACTTTATGACCACAACATATTAACTCCACCACACACGGAGTGTCTTCGGCTGCCAGGCTCGAGCTCGCAGCCCAAGGGATGCGAATCCATCGGCCAAACAATTACAATTACTATAAATAGTTGATCAAAAAATTATATTAACGTTGAATTTGCAACGCCAATTGAGGATTCCCAGCCAATTGAGGCAACGCAAAATACTTGAATTTCCTACGCCAGTTGAGGTAACGCAATACAGATTAGAAATTTTTAATTTTCATTATTTTATATTATTTTAATTTGGAAGTACTTCAAAATGAATCCGAAAAATGGATTAGTTAACAATGTTTAATTTTAATTGCATCAAACATGAAGAAAATAAACAGAATCGTTTGAAATAATCGGCCGAAAATCTGTTAAGTTTAACCTCATTGGCGTGAAGAAAAACAAACTGAATTCGTTACTTATTTGGCGGTGGGTAAATGAAGATTTTTGGTAAGAAAGTTAGTTTTTAATTAATTAATAAAAATTAATAAATTAATATTGAAAAAAAAACTGTATTAACATCAAATGTCATCCAATATAAGTTTAAAAAATGATTTAAACTTGAGTAGATGAATAAAAAATATTTTATTAGCGATTGAAAATTTGAACAAAATATATATAAAGAGAGAGAGTGTGAGCTAATAGTTGGAATTGAAAAAAAAAGTTTAAAATGGCAAAATTATGTTGTTTTTCAAATAATTTGCTATAAAAGATTACAATTAATTTTCGTGTCATAAAACTGGCAATCCAATATTGTATTTTGCATATCCGATGCAACAATAAATAAAATAAAATAAACTATGCTATTGAATGAGTGTATTACGCTATCTTTAATTACAATCACGAAAGAAATATTTCACTAAAATACTAAAAAGTGTTTCCATATTTTTTTCAGAAAATGAGGGGAAAAAATATATAAAGCCTATCAAAGTGTGCCTGATGAGCAAACGAAGCCTTGACGTAGTTTGGGCTTTGTTTTGTGCCTAAGTTTTCCGCAAATCGCATAATCAGCATATATGTTATGTAGCGACATTATTTGGCCACCCCCCCCCCAAAGGTTTAAAGTTCTCTCATCCACTCTACCATTTGGCAACAAGAAAAACATTAACAAAATGTCTTTAAAATGACCAGTTTCGAAATGTTTCCATGCTGTCAAGATATAGAGGATTAAAAAGATCTAAAATATTTGAACATATCCTTATGTCCTTATGGTTTGGAGGTATGTGACACGTTTATCAGCATCACGAATTTCAAAACTCTCAGTGACACTTGAAATCAAAAATTTGTTATTTACCCTCTCTCAGATGTTACAGGTTTAGAAGCTCTAAGAGATTACAGCAATGTTTTGCGTTACAAGCAGTCAGCATGATAAATCAAGATGGCACTAAGTCGAAAGTTACTAACACCGCATCAGTAACGAATCGCATAATATTTGCCACCATATTCCTGAAAATTACTGAAAAGACGCCCTTAATGAAAATTATAGGATTATCAGTCATCTGGAGGCACTCCATTATCTATCAACAGAAGAACGAATAAAAAACGCCTGTGCTGGTGTTCATTAGTAAATTTTTCTGTTACCAACTCCCAAGTGTCACCTGTTTATGAGAGCCGAGAGATTAAGCTCAAGTTTCCCCTTACTGTCAATGGTAATTCAAGTTGACAGTATGTAGAAAGCAATTAACTCTCGCACCATCAGCGAAAATGGCGGAATGATGTAATGTTTGTCTCTAAGCATCTTATAGCTATAGCAAGAACTTCATAAAATCGAACAGCATTACTTCTAAATTTAGCATTTTGCAACGCAAAACATGTATATTTATATCTGAAATTAAAGTATGTTAAGAAATACCAATTACTTTATTTAAAAAAATTGAATCATGTAAAGAAAAGGTTGACAGCGCTAAATAATGTCCCGCGTTGTTTTCGCCGTACTGTAATGAAAGTTAACGTAGACTATAACATAGACTCTTTGCCATTAACGAATACTTTTGTTCAATATTTAATTAGCGATAATCTTTCTATTGACATGCATAAAACATTTTCTACTAATTAAATAAAAAAATATATAAGAATCATCTTTAATCCCTTGTGGACTTTTGTTGGAATGGAGGAAAATTCTAGTAGCTTGAATCTCGCCTGAAATGTAAGAAAACCTATAGTACCATTTTATCTTACCTTCATTTACTATACAAAAGTTGTGTTATTTTTTAAAATCAAATCTGCTGTTTAATGAGGGCATATCAGTATCTCGAAATATAGCATATGCATTACCACTATTAATTTAAACTTAATGTAAAATCTCTTGCCCACTTGGAAGAAGGAAAATAAAGTTAGTTCACATTATTGCAAAACTGCTTATTCTAATTATATTAACATCTCTTCACCTTAAACTAACAGAAGGGCTGTTTTGGGAATTGAATTATTCGAAGCCAATTGAACCCTTTAACAGGGCCCGACTTAGCCAGTTGGGGCCCGGGGCAAAAACTTTTTTTGGGCATCCTTCTGCTTCATTACTTTAGTAATGAAGAACATTCATTAAAGAAGGAAACGTAAAATAAAATTTCTATTTAATTTGGAGCCCTCCCCCCCCCACTTATGTAGGTGCCCAGGGGAACTGCCCTGTATGCCCCTGCTTTAATCAGGCCCTGCCCTTCAAGAGCTATTTCGAAACATTGAACTGTAGTTAAATGCCGAGGATGACACCTGAGTAGACACTCTCTTTCCATATTACCATACTTTTCCAGCAGAAGGATAGGCGATTATTGACGTCTAGTTTAACATGCACAAGGTCACATTCAATGCAGAGTTTGGTAAAATCAAGTTTCAAATCTTGAACCTTCCGTTCAAGAAAGAAGGTTTTACCACCAAGACATTATGGCCCTAAAAACAAGACGTTAGAGAAATGCAAGATGTTAGAGACATTCGCAGTTGCGTGTATCACGTGACTGAATTATCATTCGAGAAGCTCCATTATCTAATTTTAAAAACAGGAGTGAAAGAATTTCATTAAAAATGACAGATTATGATTACGGATCGTAAAAATATTGTAAAATAGCATTAGCTGTCTGTGATTGTTTCAAGACAATTTACGAAAGCGCAAACTTATGGTTGGTAAAAACACAGGCCTTTTGAATTTAGGATAATTTTCTGTAAATAAGAAGACACATGTTCGCTCACGAATATTATTTTTCTCGACTTCCGAAATCATTGTTTTGTGAGCTGCAAAGACCTTAATCTCAGTCCACTTGCAATCTTGTATCTAGAGCACGCACATTCTCAATCATTCTTTAAAATTAATCCTGTGTGTCTAGCCTTGTGTCTGAACTTTTGTTGTGGTTTTAATCTAACTTTCAAAACCGATAAAACTCAGTTCTTATCAAAGAGATGTTTAGATTCCGAGAATTTTCTAAGCATTCAGACAAGGCTGGCTTACTTTTAGCTCTAAACTAATTTTAATTAATTTAAATAACAAATTCAGAGATTTTTAATTATTCTATGGCATGTGGGTTGTAGAAGTCTGTTATTAAATGTAATAACAAAAAGAACTAATCAAAAAACTTCCTTGGCTATCCTCATAGAATTGACTCTTTTTTATTTTCCTGATTAAAGTTTATCTTTAATTTATAGCAATGATTATAATAGACTATTTAAGAAATTCTTCTCAAATACGATTTATTTTTGTGTCTTGCTTTTCATTCTTTTTTTATAGTTCAAAAGTCATACTAAAAATTCCCTCAGTAAGGATTCCAATCTTAGATGAACTGTGACATGTTAAACTTATTTTCAAGTTTTCGCAAAGATTGTAATTATACGAGACTTTTAATTACAATATGCAAATACGTATCTTTGTTGGAATCTTTTAAATGAATTATTGTTAACAAGTGAATGACGATTATCACACAAAGAAAACTTTAAAATAAGTCTAATGGGGAGCAACTCATGTGACACCACGATCATATGGCAAATTTGGTTATGCTTGTTAAATTACTTCTAACTATATTGTCATATCACTATATGTTCATACCTTTGTTCTAGCTCTCAAGATGTCCAAGGAATTTCAAATTTGGATTTAATAATATTCTTGATATACACCATGTAAGCAAGAAATGGCTTAATTGAAAAATTTCTAGATTTTCAATAATTGGCGCCATCTCTCCATTTATCGCACATACTAAAAAATTAATAGTTTAATAGATTTAAATTAACTTCTCACTTGGAAGCAGCACCTGGCTATTGCACAACGTATCTCTAAATTTTCAACCCTTGTCAGATAACGAGGACGACAAGCAGTACCTCTATCTCTCTCTTTCTTTGTCTCTCCCACCGATTTCCTCTTCATACTAATGCCAGGATGATTGGCCCTTCATGTCATTGTTAGAACGTAACCCGCACTACCCATGAATTTCTTTGATGGTATCGATTTTCGAATTTAAAACTCTCCGATCCTGAAACAAAGACAACGTCACCTCTTCAATAGCGAAATATAAGTGTTATAAAGCAAACCCAATACAATAACTTTATATGATATTACAGTTGACACACTACATGACTGCGCATATCACCAAACATCTACATGTGACCATACACTCATGAATTTATGATGTCACATTTTTTTCTTCTCAAAATGTTCAAAGGATTCCAAAAATAGATTGATAAGACGTACTTGATATATCACGTAAACAAGAATTGACTTCCTAGAAATTTCTAGATTTTCTTGCATTTGTGTAGTTTTTATCTCTCGCATAATTATAAGAAATAATGAAGAAGAACTGAATCCTTTCTTACTATAAATTATTTTCCACAGGCTATAATGACTTGCGTTCCACATTTATGGAAATTAATCTTATCCAACAATTCACCCTGACGGACGTATCTGTGATCATTCAATGTCATATACTTATATAAGATAAGGAGGAAGAAACACTAAAGTGCCGTATGTATGTCGGCACAATTTACTGACTGTAAGATGTCCACTTATATTTATGTTCATAATTTTTTCAGAGGTCAATGTTTTCGACCTCTCCATTTTTATAATAAATGTAAGTCAGAATTAAGTTAGATGTGTAATATGGAAATGAACCATATTTTGATAGCTGTTGAATGTATCAACTGAGGCAAACTCCTGGATTATATGTCCGGTTCTGACAGCACATGTGGATTATTGAGTTACATGTGAATTATCAGTTACTTTGAGTTCGAAGTAAGATAAGAAGACAGATGTCTAAGCCATCATTCCGCGCTCCAATCTTAAACATAACACTACGCTGGGAACTTTGAGCCGTCACGCAGTTAACATGTGCCAACTGCGCATGGCTGATTTGTGGTGGAAGTTTTTTTAACAAATGATTATTCGGCATCGAAGCTTTTCATTTCATTCGTTATCGAAACTCTTAAGACTCATGAGAATAACAATTATTTTATATTTTACAAATATCAATTTTCCAAATTTAAATTTGTAGAATGCAATAAATTGACTTAACAGTCAGGTTTTAATCATCAGTACGCATGTCATCTAAACATAAAGCTGCACTTTATATCATGCTGTATGTTATGACTTCATACTTTTTGCCTCCAGCGAAGTGTGAAGTGAAATCAGAATCAATGCGACGCGATGCGTTTGTGTGTAAGTGTTCAATGATTCCATTCACAAAAGGAAATGTAGAAAATAACTGATGGAACGTTTACTTGTTCTTTTTTAGCAAGAAAAGTTATTTATGACTTATTTAACATTTTACAAGTAGATGATGAAGAATTTGTGACAACAAATGGAAGAAAAGAACAAATCAAAATAAAAAGGAATAATAATTAAGAAAATGAGAAAACAAAATTAAAGCAAAATAAGGAAATTAATAAAAAGCAAAAAATCATAATAATAATACAGATTGAAAGAATTTCTATGGGTCATCATATACTGTAAAAAACAACATCCCAAATAGAAGATAAATTATAATGACAAGTTGTTTTTTAGATGACTTAGGAAAACAAAAGTAATTGATGTTCGCGGGAAAGACGATCAAGCATTTTTTTCCCAACCTGAATATCATATGAAGATCTAACATTTTAATAAAACTGCTGTGTAATGTTTAATAAGAGCGCATCAGACACAACGGATTTCGTATCGGGATTTACCATTAGGAGCTAAAAATAATTGTTG
This sequence comes from Argiope argentata, assembly GCA_026289955.1. NCBI lineage: Eukaryota > Metazoa > Arthropoda > Arachnida > Araneae > Araneidae > Argiope > Argiope argentata. Next base: position 7,518,057 of record JAOUZG010004146.1, on the reverse strand, counting down.
ATAATTAGATGATAGCAACGATCTGACGGTGTTTATTCTCCTTTTCTGCCGGTCAGGGAAATTTGACCAGCGATCAAACCAGTTTTTCCATTGTTTTTCTAGAAAGAGTAATAGAAGACAATGATAGCATATCCTTCTCAAGAAAACTTGCTTTGTCTCTTCAAAGTTTCTAAATAAAAATAAATCATGAAATTCCGCATAACTAAATTCATACATTTTTGGTTTTATACTAACTGCCATGATTTAACCGTTGAATAATTGTAAAATAATCTTCGAGAATAATTGCATTTTGAGAGTTTCTTACACTTTTGAGTTCTGATAGCAAATTTTCAGCATCAGGACATGAGAGTTTAAGTTCTGGACTGGATTCCGCTAAAGATTCAAAGTACACGTGGATCAGGAACGCGGCAAATCTAAGTTAAAAGTCAAATGTTATCACATTTGTGTGATGTGGGAGTTTGGAAACTAGGATGCAAGTTCAGATGTTTTCCTTTTTATTTGACCACTATCAACTACAAGGCGAGAAATTGCCATGGTAATATTGTTCAAATGTTAAACCAATGGGGCTGCGGTGACCTGGTGGCAAAGTATGGAATGTGGCGATAGTTATTACCAATTTGGAATCAATACACGTATTCAAAATGGTGTGAAAGTTTGGAGAAATGGTCTTTGCTCAGATTTCATTCTGGTCATATGACTACAGTATATCGTTTGTTGACCCTCCAAAAATATTTTAGGCAGTTTAAAATTAACATTAAATTAAAAAAAAGTTTTACATTATTATAAGATATCTGCCAAGAGGACATCATTCAGAGCATTTACCAGTGCAGATATAGATCTTTTAGGGAATGAAGATATCAGATTCAAATCCACATTTAATGCGCCTATGAACTAATGTACATTAAAACGGATCGTAAGTAAATACTTTCACAGCAATGGGAGCTTGGAAATCATGGGAAATCAACGTACAGTTGTTTTCGTCATCTGATCACAACTCAAATTTGCAAGCTTCAAAATGTGACGTTAATCCAACAACCAAGTTGTCTCTTTACTAATTATCTGATGACGCATCATTAAACTAACAAGCAATCAAAACGAAACAAATTTTTAAATAATGCGGATGCCGATGTAATTGAAAATATTTTTATACTTGATATTTTACACATTTATACAGCTATTATTATGTAATTAGATCTGTAACATAAACTTTAAAAAAGAAATTGAAACATTAAAAATGCTTAATTTTTTT
>JAOUZG010004146.1:7376329-7513813 GCA_026289955.1 Argiope argentata | reverse complement strand
ATATATTCAAAATTTTCAATCATATTAAAATACTTTTTATCATCCTTTCAAGTACATTTTTTAAAACTTGTAGAGTATGAAATTTGATGTTAATGCAGTTTTTAAAATATTAATTCATTAATTTTTTTATTAATTAGCTAAAAACTAACTTTCTTGCCAAAAATCTTCATTTCCTCACCGCCAAATAAGTAACGAATTAAGTTTGTTTTTTCCCCTCGCTAATGAGGGAAAGAGAATTTAAGAAAATTAAAAATTTCTTGTCTGTATTGCGTTACCCCAACTAGAGTAGAAAATTCACCCATTTTGCGTTGCCACAATTAGAATCCTCAACTGCAGTTGAAAATTCAATGCTAGTATAATTTTTTGATCAATTATTTGTAGTAATTGTAGTTGGCGGGGGTAGCCTGTTTGGTAGGGCGTTGGATTTGCATTCCTTGGGCTGCGAGTTCGAACCTGCCAACCGAAGACACTTCGTGTGTGGTGGACGTTAAATCGGTCGTGGTCACAGAATTCTCCATGTGAAGAGTAATACCACTGGGGTTACTGGATCATAGGTGATCGTTATCTGAGTCAGTTCTAAATTACGATCTGTAGATGAATGAATGAAATGCGTGAATGAAATCCGCCCCTTAAAAAGGGTTTGTGACTTGTGTGAGCTAGAAGTCAGACTTCTACCCTCGGTGTGCTCAGGAGTCTATACCCTCTGAAGTTACTATTTCTTTCTTTCCGTTGTAAAGCGGAAAACGAGAACAACATCAACAATTGAAATTTTTTTAATAAAAAGTAACTAAAATAATTTTTTTAAACATAAGTAGGAATTGATTTAATTTTTTTCTATTACTTGATTTTACTCAAGCCAGCCAATATGTAACGTATAATTGCATGTACAAAAATTATCAGAAGAAAATAATTAGATACTACAATGTAAAATGAGGAATACGTTTTTATTTAGTAAAATGACTGCCTCGTAGCAAAGACTTAAACATTTTTATTTTCCACTGACCCAGTGACAGAATTTATAGTATTCATCGTCTAATCATATATATCCATTAAATGAGATATGGTATTCGTCAATACTTTTTTGATTAAACTATGATATTGAATGTTCTTTTCTCCTTGGAGAACACATGCGTACACACTATCTTTACATTAATGCCCCCCCCCCTTCTTGAAGGCTATTTCAGATTTTTTTCTAATCATTTAAGCTTTGAAAAAACAGAGTATATACAATTCGGGTAATATGGTGTGAACTGATTTTCTAGCTTCAAAATAACAGTTTACTGGCAATAACGGTAAAATGTGAAGAAAGGTCCACTTCCTCACGTCTAGGTCAAGTACCAAAAGACTAACTCTCTTAGGCTTTATTGTGATAGTCACAGCAGATGTCTTCTTAACGGCTCTTGCCTTTAATTTTCTGTTTTTAAAAGAAACAAATTACTTAATCTCAAAGTTTTTATTTATTTATTTATTTATTAGTTGCTCTCTGGGGACTAAGATTTAAAATTATCTTCTTAATTGAGTTTCATGAACGAAATATATTTGCAAAAAATATTTTAAGGCCCAATTTATTTTATTTCTTTTTAGAAAGAAAAAAGTAGGGTTTCCATAAATTAATCACTTTCTATCATTTATTCAATGACAGTTTGCCTCTATCACCCTTTTTTAGAATTGCTAGTTTGCATTCGTTAGATTGAGAAAGTTTTCGTAACTACTATTTTAGACGATTTAGTAATGATTTCAAAATGACATGGTAGTGTATATATATATATATATATATATATATATATATATATATATATATATATATATAATTTTTGAATATAGTGCAGAAGGGAAACAGAGACTATTATTCTTGTAATATTAAAGTCTGCATTAAACAGGTTTCTTTCAAAGGAGCATTGAATAATTCTTTTCTTCAGGAAAATTTCCAGACCCTCTCATGCGCAAATTGTGGGTTTCAGAGGACCAGGGGGGGTCGAAATCCCACATGAGAAACCCCCTCTAATAATTATATATCTTAAACCGATGTTTTTTTAATGAAATATCCCTATTTCGTGTCTGACACTACCATCGAAATATTTGGCGAGGGTGAAAGTTAGTTTTTAACCCTTCGTCCAGTTAACGGGCCAATGCCCTTTCGTTTGGCGACGCTCAGAAATGTATACTTTTCTCTGCTCTGAGCAACAGTCGTCGTATAGATGGCGCTGTTTTCGACTCTGAATCAACGTAGAACTGATCTTTAGTGCAATGATGGAGAATTTATCGCTTTTATGTACGGAAATGATTGCGCCAATAACTCGTTGACTCTTTTTCGCGCAAGGAATTCGAAAATAGTTCTTACTCGTGCTAGATAAGGAAGTAAATTAATGGTTTAATTTCGTTAAATCAATTCTCGCCTTTTGTAAAGAAGGAAAATTAAAATATTTATATGGGATTAAAAATATTTTTTTTATAAATGTATGCATCAAATGCATTGTATCTGAAAATGTTATATATATAAAAATACTTTATTTCAGAAATACTTAAAAATTATATAGATGAATTCTGAAAGTGTAACAGCAAAAAGAAATTGGAACATAATCAAATGAATATGATCAAATGAACTATTTGACATAGATTAAAGATGAGAAAAGAATATTGCTTAAAAATAATGATAGATTAATTAATTTTAATAACTTGTTAAATGGCAAGTGAAAATATTTTATTTAGTTGTAATTAGTGTACATAAATTTTTATTAAAATTCTAATTGCTTTCAAATAAAATAAATGAATAAAGTTAAAAAGAAGAAAAATAAAGATGAAAAGTAAAGGGAGGGGACAATTACCCTATACATTTTATTTAAATATGATATAAATTTAAAATCTTAAAACTAATTTCACCAGTATAAAATTAAAATTTCACTCCTGTAAAATTGAGACAAATTATCACAAGAATACAAAGATGTTTGTTAAAAATTACATCTTTACAAAAAATGGTTTCATTAATTTAAAGAAAACGAATTGCCTTATCTATATTATTTGTTAATTGCAAAAGCCTTTCACTATAGTCATTGGCACATTAATTTCTTAAAATCAATTCCAAATATAAAAATTACTCTTTTAAGCAATTGTGACGATTTATTTAACGATTATTTTAATATTTATTATAACAATGTTTTGTGGAGTTCTTTTATGACATGAACTAATGGAAGAATTTTTTTTCTATCTACTCTCCTCCCCCCTTTTTTCGTAAATTTTTAAAACAACATTCTAATACAAAATGCTACGTGCTTTTTTTCACTTCCCTCTTTCCATTTCCCTCAGCCTGCATTCTCTTTAAGGAGGTCTTGGCGCTTTTTTGGTGATATTGGGGCGGGAATCTCGTTTGGCGCCTCGTTCGAAACGGAATTTTTCGGGATGTCTATTTGGCAAAGTGTGGAGGTTGGGAGTTAGCAACCCCTCGTCCAATCGAAAACTAGCTCTGATACTACGAGAATCGGTGTTGTGGTTACTTGTGAATTTTCCTTGATGTGCAAGAGCTATGTGTTATGATCGCTCTTGTTTGTTAAAAATTAACTTTTTGTTGCTGTAATTATAATTACAGCTTGGTAAAAATGAATACCTAGTTTTTTATCGACAGTTTGTCACTGTTTTTATTGCAGTTTTCAACTTTTATTGAATTGAAAGTCATTGTGACTGTTGTGGAACATCAAACTAGCGACTAAGTTTCCCATGAAAAAATAATTTTTAAAATGGATTTATTTTGAAAATCATACATTGAGAAGCCTTTATGGCTTTTGGATAAATTATAAAATGTCCAATCTTACTGGGAAGTAAGTACCATTTTTTTTATCTTACTTATTTTTTATTATTATTAATATTTTGCTTACTTATTGTTTGACTTAAATTCTATACGTGTGCAGTTTTTAATTCTCAAATTTGGTTTTTGAATTAATGAAAATTGCTTTAACTGGTCTGCTGTTAAAAAGTTTTGAAACTTCTTTCCATTGTATTATAAGTGTGTAAAAATTATTATGTGGCAGGTTGGCTAGTTTAACCAAAATTCTTTTTTATTTTCTCAGTTTTAAATTTATTAAAAGTAATTGTTTTCATTAAAATATCTAATTTTTTCATAATTATTTATTCCAGTTAATTTAATTTATGTAGGTATAAGCAATGGGAAGAATTGTCATCAACACTTTAGTTTGATTTAACAACTTTACTCAATGAACAGTTTTCATTAATTCAAAACCAGAATTTGTTTTAAAATATGAAATGCAATTTGTGAATTAGAATTAAAAATCTAGGGCTGAAGAATATGCGTGTTCTTGCTGCATCGTGTTAATATGACGGAACTGTGGTCATCCATTATAATGAAAACTGTGAAAAATATTTCATATTTCAATACCCAACAGCATAATTAAACATTAGTAATATCGTAAATGCGAGACAGTTGACTGCCTTTAAAGGAAAGTGCATCCATTTGCTTTTCTCAGCAGTATTTGTCTGCATATTTGGTGCATTGCTTAGAAATAATTTTTCTTCCGCCAAAGTAATTGTTTTATGAAACGACATTTATGATTAGTTTTCATTGTGCAATAATGATCTCGGCAACTACCATGAAACGCCGTGTAATTACAATTTTGAGCAATCAATCGATATTTCGACTTAGTGCAATTTTCGAGTTGTGATGCTTTCATTTAAAGTTTTTCTTTTCTTTTCTTTTTTGGTTTTTTGAATTTAAACAATTTCTATAAATAAAGTGCATCAAAACGACAATCGAAGAATGATTACCGATTTTTACTTTCACGATCAATCAATTCATTTCCACTTAACGTTCAATCGAGTGCGCCGTAAATGAAAGTCATCACGGACTTTCCCGAAATGCAATAGTTTCTTTCCTAATTGATACATTGAGATAACATTAAATTTATTATTAAATCATTTCTTTTTATCAAAATGAATAAACGGCCAATATCAAAATTTACTGAAAGTGTTAGTATTTCTTTTCTGCGTGTAAATGCAGTATCGATTATTATCTATGAAAGAATTTAACAAGCTTCATTAGAATGTAAAATAAAACTAGTGTTGTGTCTGCTTGGCGATAATTGCTTGCATGTTCGCAGAAGGCACTTGATTAGTTCCAAGATGGCTTACTTGCCACGGTGCGAGAGGAGGGGGGAAGACAATGCTGCTAGTGTTATTTAATCTCCTTTCTAGAAACCCTAGTCACCCCCCGCAATGCGAACACTTGATGTCGATAATGATTAACCCATTGTAGATAGTGATTTCAGAAAACAGATCACATTACATATCTGGGCAATTTAGGGCAGCTAATTTAGATTGTATTTTTCAGGCTATTTTAATTGTACTTATTTATGAGTTGAAATCTACAAAATAGATTTTATTAAAACTGTCTTCCTAGTGGATTAATTTTACATTTTCGGGAAAAAAAGTCGGTTAAGATTTGTAAATGTAATAATTGTCAAATTTTATTCATAGCACTTGTTTTGGCTAGTACTAGAATCTAGGTTAACGTTTAGTTATATAAATAAAACCATCATCTTTAATATTTTGAAGAAAAAAAAAGAAAAGAAAAAGTGTTTTATGTAGCAAGTATTCAATGATCTTAACAACTAAATTATTTGCCGCTAAAAATATGTTTTAATTCTGAACTTTTTAATAATTCTTATAACATTAAAAAAAAAAAAACTATGGAATTTTGCACCTCATTGATTCTAAGTAAATGTTAGTTTTGAACCTAACGTTCAAATGTTAATAAATAGTAGAAATAGGTCATTTCCTCTTTGTAATAATTCGTTACATATTTTTTCTAGTTCATTAAAACTAAACATTAAAGTGATGGAATGTAAAAAGATGCAGATTTTTTCAGCCAAAGAAATTATTCTCTATTGACTAAACATGCTGGCAAAGAAAACTGCAGAGTTTTGACAATCTCAAGGGGGAAAAAAAGAAAAGCTGAGAATTACATTTAACAATCAATTCAGGTCAGCTTTTACCGTAACACATTTCGAGCGTTACATTCGAATGAAGTAAACTTCTAAGGAGATAAATTTTCGACGATGAAAAAAATGTAATTAAACACGCGAGATAAATAAATACTTCAGAGAGGAAAACTGTTTTTTGGATCGAGTTACTTTTACAGCCTGTTTGAATGAACAGCAATGCACAATAAATTTGGAATAAAAGTTATTTGAAATTAACGTGTAATTTATCCATCACAGTTTGTTTGAGTAGTGGGAAAAATTATTGTCTTTATACAGTATTAATTTTATATGTCACTTGTTTATGTACTTAGATGCTTGCCTTTCAAAATTTATTTTTAATTATAAAAATTAATCTTATATGACACAATGTCACATACTTGCATCACTTAGATTTTTGCCATTTAAAATTTGTTTTTAATAAAGATTAGCATTTTTATTTAAAAAAGTTACCTAAAAAACCCAAGTACTAAGTACAGTTACCTAAGTAGTATACATTAAACGAAATTTTGATTAATTTCTATCAAATTATCAGAATTGTTAATTTTTTTATATTTTCATTACAGTATATAAATTCAAACAACTTCTGTTACAAAATAGTCTTATCATACCTTTTAACTCATTAGTCTTTTAACATAATTTTAAGATTCATTTTCTTTTTTTAATTGTATATTCTATTTGGTTATGTGGAATGTGCAACTGAAAAAAAAAATCTCCAATAACCCTTATGAAATTTGGATGTCTTTTATTCTTTACTTAAGGAACTACAATTTCCTTCACTGCAATTTCCCTTATTCGATGCGCGAATCTTTAACTCTGCAATTCCCAAAATGTTTATAACTTTCTGTAACCGGATGCGTTATTGTCAATACTTAATGAAAACGCCGCTTTAAGGCGTTGGCAGAATACTGTATTTAGCATTGATTTTGTTCCGGAATGTGAGAGTTAAAAATACCGACTTTGTTTAGGACTCATCCCCCCCCCCTGCATTAGCGCATAAATAGTAATTCCCTGAAAACTTCCATTTATGGTGATAATCCTGCAAGATTTTAAGGGATATGGTTGAAGTGATGTAAATAAACCATCGATCAGTTAAGCTGATAAATAATCCCTCTATTGGAGGATTAAGAGAATGAGGGTTCGATTTACTCCCCTACAAAAATAAATGGCACAGATTCCTATGAAGTGAGCTGTAAGTCCCCTTTTATTGATATAAGGATTCTTTTACTTGCATTTGTTGCGATTTATATAGCTCCAAAACTTTCCTTGAAATTATTTTGAAATTAGAAGTGTTTTAAAAATATTTTAATGCGAATAATATTGAGAAATAATTAATTCAGCTCGAAACTGATGATTTCTATACAATGTAGATAAAATTAATCGGCTTCTGATTTTTAATCTAGTTAATGTTTTTCTAAAATATTTTATTTAATATTTGATGCATTAAAATTGTCATATTACATACAGCATAACTCAACGTATTCTGTAGACTGTCTTTCAGGCAGCTGAAAATCCTTTCCAAAACAAAAAGAACGAGTAATGAATTTTATTTTTTCCAGACTATGCTAAGCAAATAACTTGTTATACAAATTTATCTTCTTGCTATTCGTAATCACGTGCGTATTCATTAGTAAGTGTCAAAAAGGTTTTTTGCATCTTCCGTTGTCGCCCTGCCCTTCTATCAGGTGTTAACGGTAAATGAGTTTGAAAACCCAAATGAATTATTTTAGTATAATTATTTTTTGTGAAGCTCAACTTATTGGTAAAATAATTACCTATATCCTATGGATAGTATCCTTTTTTCAAACAAAAGTATTTATTCTATATGTTTCTAAACAGTTACCACATAGATACACAAGTAATTTTTATTGTTAAATTTTGGGACAATTTCGAATCGACAGCTTTTCATTTTCTTTAAAAGCTATTAGATTAACTACTTTTAAGTATTTCAAATATTTATTTTTCTAATCAAAAATAGGTTATTTATTTAGTTTCGTTAATAATCCTAAGCTATTTTTGGTATTTAGATAAATACTTTAATCTTACCATGTTAGCTCGAACGGCTTTGGAACTTTCCTTGGCTAATCGCTTCAAGCATAAACTCGCTCGAAAATTTTATTTTTAGAAGTTAAGCAATTTAACCGATTTTAATTGTAAGAAATACAAACAGAAACGTAAAGCATAAATTTAAATAACAAAGTTGGGATCATCAATTATCAACTCTAATTGTAAGAAACTTAAGTAAAAAAAAAATAATAGAGTGGAAAAATCAACAGCAATTATTTCATGCCTTTTCTCTAAAAAAAAAAAGAAAGTGAATGTGCTTTTTCCCTTTCATTTAATAAGTTAATGCAAAGCAAATATTGCATTGTTTGTCTTTCTGCCAATTATTGCCGAAATTTGGATCAAAATCTAATGCAGATTGTTTGATCTTTCAATTTGAGAACTACGAAATCTTTAGGTCATTAACTTAGAGTAGACTTTTATTTAATTAAAAAACAAATAAATCCGAAATTTAAAGTAAATATCCATTGCAACAAAATTAAAGTTTACCGATTGTTTACACAGTAAAAAATTTATATGGTTTGTTTAACATGATGATGGAAATCAATCTTTAATGTTTAACTTTCAATATAAATGAGTTTCTTCCCCAAAACACAGGATTGTAAACATTTGGGCCTGTAAAATATATATGTTGTAAGGGGGGGATAGTAATGCAGGATTGTTAATTTATTTTACAAATGCCATTCAGTCCTATTTTCTAGCAGTATTTATTTCCATTTATATAGTTAGCAGTCAAATTTGACATCGTACAAACATGAAATGAATGAATGAATTGTATCACTGTCCCAAGTGTCACAGTGATTAAACCAGTTGTCGTTGTAGCTGGTCCAATAGAGGAAACAACAGCCACCTGCTCTGTCATGTGAATTCTTTTAAATATCACTTCTAGAATATTCCAAGTTCTGCTAGAATCCCCTCGAAACTGAGAAAGAAAAGTGACTTATGAAGACAGAGAAGAAATTGAATTGCTTCTTCGGAAGTTTTACGGTGTATGAAAGCTATAAAAAAATTTTATGAAGAAAAACCGTGAAAGCATCATTTCTGAATGTGATTTTTAAATGCAATATATTTTTTGAATGAAGGATTTATTTTCTACAGGTTTCACATTAGCTTATCTCTTATTTGATATTTCGAATCAAATGTTTAAAAGCACAACAACAAATATAACACAAATGAGGAAAAGAAGTTGGTATCTGATTATAAACTTTGCCATGCACTCAGTGTATGATTTCGTTTGATATCTTAAGAGCTTTACGTCGCAAACTTTATCACTAGACAACTTTTAATAGGCAACTCTACTAGTTTTTCCCCGAAAATAATTAAAATATATTAAAGAAATTTGCAAAAATTCTAAACTTGGTATGAAATTTTGGATTCTTGGTGTAATTATTAAAAATTTGATTTGTAGTAATTATGGCTCATCAGAAGCAAATACTCATATTTCATTTTGAATGTTACATCTTTTGCGATGTTGTTTACCATGGGTTTATTATTGATTATACATATATATATGTATAATATAAAAATTGAAGCAAAAATATGATGGCTGTTGTTTGGAAAGAATTAAAAGTTGAACTGTTTCATCATTGATTTCTGATGCAAAGATGCCTTAAAATAGTTATAAAGCAAATTTAATGTTCAAGCGAACGTTTCAGATAAGCACTGTTATCGTAGTGATAGAAATATATCTTTTAGTCAAATGGAACTATTAGAATTTACCCTTGGTAGAATATTTTAGGCGAACATATTTCTGCTAAGTTCAATTCGTCTTTGGAAAACAAATGATTTCATTCCAGTAATGCATGTAAATTAACAGAATGCAACAATGGGCCTCTTCTGTGAGAACATTAAAGTTAAATGTTACTTGCACAATAGCGTACATCCCTTACCATGGCAGATTTTTTTTTTGTATTTTTCTTTTTATGATATTTAATAGAAATTCTTTTTACAGCAACCATAAATAAAACTTACTGTACTTATTTCAAATGATGAGTATATTAGCATCATATGCATATTGGCTCAATCAACGTATCCCAAAAGGGAAAAATCGCTTATTGGTTTTTCAATATTTAAAATATTTGAGTAAAAATAATATCCACTAATAATGAGTCATGTATATGAAAGATTTTCTGCCTTCTTGTAAATCTTAAACTGTTTATTTTGATGTAAATGTCAAAAAATAAAAACATTAACAAAATGATCATGTTTTATGATTGAATCTATCGGCGGCATTTTTTATTATTATTTTAGTCTGAGTATAAATTAAATGCAATAAATCTATATTTAAAAAATGTTTTCGTTCTGAGGAATAATCGAAATTTTCATTTTAAGGTTATGGAGAGATAATGTTCCAAAAATTCTAAAGGTTTAGTTTTAGTTTTGGGTCCTCTCCCCGACTCTTTTTTGGCCTTTGTCTCCTTTCTGGCCCTTTTGCTCTTGCACCTGCTTGGTTATGACTAGTAAATTCACTCGGCAGGAATTTTGATTCTGAGATCAATATTTTTCTGAATCAATATGCATAATTATGTTGCCAAAATTAAGAATGTCATTTCAAATTTTAATCCCAATAGTTTAAAAATCTTTTTTAACAATGGTAATTCGTATATTTAAAAATTCATATATATCTATTTTAAAAATATTTTCTTTAAGTTGATGTTTCAATGAAGTATAACTATTTTTTAAAACATGTTATTCTTTGAGGCACCCGAGCTGTGTTCTTACACAATCGTCATGACAAGATAAAAATTGATTTTTCAGAATTCTGACAAAACCCACTTTCTCTGCAATCGGGTTCATACCCTGTGTGTTAACTTTCCGCTACCTCGATCCCCCTCCAGCGTGAAAGGCTCAACCACATATGACTAGCAGTCATCCTGACAACGGAAATGTGGATGAGTGCCACACGAGGAGTTCGCTAAAATGACTGCACCATTGAATTTCCGTATCACTACAGTTTTCGGCGCTTTCTCACCAGTGACTAATACATCCCCCTCCCCTGCCACAAGGTAGCATGACAAATAGCTTGAGGGTAGCGAAGGAAGAGATTATTCCCAAAGGACAATGTCACCTAATGCCAACTGTTTGCTTTGTAACTTGCCGATACCGCTTTTCAAATGAACTTTTATTTCTCCCTTAGAAGTGACCGATAGTCTTAAGGATGAAAATCACCTACATACCTGGGTAAGGTTCAAACGTTGGACTCGCCTTTCAAGCTAGCGACAGGGAAAGACCATCTGCTTAGGAAACTTAACAATATTCAGCAGAATATAGCTGTCTTATTTTTTTATTACGTTTTCTTTTAATCAAAAGGATAGGTAGATCCATTAGCGCCCAGAGCGTGTGGATAGAAATTGTCCTTTTTTTCCTACATAGAATATCGGTGGTAATGGCTTATTCTAGACCCCTAGGAAGGAAGGAATGGCGCCAGGGCGGGGGGAGCTATATTATTCGCCGTCGTCTTGTTTGTTTCCCCGCTTTTAATGTTTTCTGTAAGGTGTGCCAGTGGATTCTTTTTAAGTGACCAATGGATGTAATGCAATGGAATTCACTCGCATATTCAATTTACTTTTCTAACGTTTGGCAGGAAAGGTTTAGAAAATTTAACAATATTTACTTTAATAGACTTTCATTCTTTCCTGCGTAATTTTAAAATCTTTCTCACGGACATATACCAATAGATATGAATTTTTCTTCGATTGTTGAATATTTAATTGAAATACATAGTTTTGTTGGAGCAGAACGAAATTTGTATTTGCTTCAATTCAATATATAGTCTCAGAATTTATGAAACTGAGGGGAAAAAGTCATTTTAATAAAAAATAGAAACAAATAATTTAAACATATTTCTTTTTGAATAGATTATTTATATTAGTCTAGAAGTACTTGTGTAGAAGTTACTGGATTGTTAAATTCTGACCTGTCGCATATAGGATTAAATGGCTCAATATTTGTTTCAAAGAAAATCCGTGTATGTAAATATATTTTCAATGCTAAGGCTAATTTTTACTTTGTTGAATTTTATATATTTCTTCCATTTTTAATTTTGAGTCCCTTTTTCGCAAGTAAATATACTTTGTATGTTAACATTTGAATTTTAAAGCATTTATAAGCTCTATGCAAATTTTTAAAAAATCAAACGTGTGGTGTTACTTCGATCATTAATAACAGATGTTAAACTTTTTACACACGAAACATTGCATTTGTCATCTAAAACCTAGTAATAAGGAACAAACTACACAGAACTATACATTTACTATACATTGCTAATTATACAAACTATACATTTACATGGAAAATTGCACTATTTAACTGGATTCAAGTAGTGCTATTAAGCAGTACATTGACTTCGATACTACTGTAAACTTGAGTTATCGTCAACAAAACCATGCGGCGCATAACGTGCTAATAAATTCTCAATGCCTTCTCCGTTTCTTTAGAAGCGAGACGGCGATAACTTACATTTAATTAGCTGGGGAAAAAAAAGATCTGTGTGCTCAGACAAGCGATCTTCCCGGAAAATCAGGTGGTTGAATTTCTGTAGTACCTCTCCAGGTGTGGCATTTCCGTGAGCATTTTACATCTGACATCTTCTGTTTGTAACTGATAGCTGGTGAGAGCCGGGACCCATTGGGATGACAGAGAGTATTTGGGTGCCGAAGTTTTCTGATAACCTGCATTTAAGATAAGAGACCAGAAGATTGGTACTAATCTTCTTATCGAAATTTCTTTCGTTCCGTTGCCAGATGCAAATAGAATTAGTTGCATAGTTTAGCTTCCGTCTATCATCTCATACCATGCGTGCTTTAACTAGGTACTGAAGTAGGAAACATACTGAATTTTGAAAGCGAAATAAATTACCCATTGATTATGTGGAACTTCCTAGAATTCGATTATGTGATTATTGCAAAAATGATACATTAAATTTGTTTAGAAAAAAAACCCGCATAGTTCTTTGTAGCGAAAAAATAGTTACCAAAAGATATAACTTTCAAATTGTCTCTATGTTTGTAATTTTTTCTTAATTGTTGGATAACAGAGTTAAAAATAAATTGAAGTGCACATGTGATTCATTTTACTTTTATTCATTTATTTTTAATTTTCTATTCAACATAAAAAATGAGAAAAATAGTCCATAAAATTAAATTTCTTTTGTGCTTATTAAATTATTATAATGCATGTAAATAATTTTTAGGAAGGTGAACTATAAGGTTTGTCGAAATTCGATATAAATATGCTTCTTATTTCAATCATTATTTACTGAAAAAAGTGTCGGCTATTTCATTGTTTTTTATTTATATTAACCCATCTTATCCACTCATTTTTCAATCTCATTATAAATCTATATATTCAATTATATTAATCTATATAAATGGTTGCAAAAAGATATATAAACAAAAAAAAATTGAAATTACTATTAATTGTAATAATTGTTTATCCAAATTTGCTTACGTAAACTTTGCTTATGTCAAATGAAAAATGCAATTACGAGTTTCATTTATTATTGCAAATTAACTGAAATACTAAATCTTAAGTAATTCAACCACCTTAGAATACTTTCTGAAAGAGATAATGTAAAAGAACAAAGAATAAAAGGTAAATATGTGCTGCAACTTTTTCCCAGAAAGCGAGCAATAATTCTATGCATCATTAACGTTAATATTACACAAAAGCTCAATTCCACAAAACTTCAGCAATTCTAAAATATTTTATTTTTCCGTACATGTAGTTATCTAGTTGCTGTTTATACAATATAAATTTAATATGAATGTAAATCTAATGATTAAGGTAGGCTAATTTTCATTTTTAATTGTTTAACTAATAAAGTTTTAAAAAAAATGTTTTTTGATATATTTTGAATTATGGATTTGAAACCGAAATTCTGTATGGTCGAAAAATGTTGCTTTTAATTTAAAGCGTTTATCAGAAATTTCATCTATTAAGGGAGGTCAGGGTCTCACCGTATCTATCTGAGGGCGTAGCATTATTTACCATTATTCGACACAGTTGTACGTGATTCTGCGCATCCTATTTTTACATCCTTCCACAAACTGCTTTGCAACCGGATATTTGTGCTCTGAAATAGAAAAACGTGCTTAGTCTGTCCTTCCTGAACTGAATGTCTGATTTTAGTGCTTTGATTATGTCTCTAATGGAAAATTTCTTTTTCAGCTACAAGATCGGTGGTGGAGATGTACAGGGGTGAGTGTACTTTCTTTTTTTATTACATGCTATAAGGGGTGAATCACGATATAAAGGAGGGGGGACACTTCGTTTAGTAATTCATAAAACACTTCGTGTTATATCCGAACTGTCCCCCCTCTTCTGGTAGATCCCTAACTATTTGCTTTATGTGTGAAGGGTAGTGGGAAACAGTGTTGATAAGGGTACAGTGTTACAGTACGATTTCTGGAAATCAGGTAATGGTAAACAAATTTGAACTTTTACTATGAATATATTAAGTATTGGCTTATTATAATGCATAAATGAATACCAGGTAAGGTCGCCTTTTTTTCTGCTTACAGCAGAAATATCTAGATATAACAACGTAATTGGAAATTGCCGCTTATATCTATTAATCAGATACTTGGTAGAGGGGAACAGTGTTACGATAAAATTTAATTTGAAGTAGATCTAATCCCGCCCAAAGTCTTGCGAGCATTCACTTTTGAGGGCTGGTTTCTTTTTACAAAATCTATTTTGGTGTTTTGTTCTTTATTCGTTTTGTGCATGGACAATGCATTCCATTTTCTAGAGAGCGGTGCAGTGCAGTGACGGTTATGATCATTCCACTGAAAGAGAGACCCTCGAATTTCAATCCGGGAAGCTTTCGTTGTCGTGCGATTTCTTGAGTAAGAAAAACTTTTCCGGGAAGTGAACTGTTGTGTGGGGGGAGTACAGAAATTCAATCTTCTCTTGGTGTTGTCTCCCATTTCTGCTGGAGACGTGTTCTGGAAAAGACACGTGCCCGACAACGTGCTCC
This sequence comes from Argiope argentata, assembly GCA_026289955.1. Lineage (NCBI taxonomy): Eukaryota > Metazoa > Arthropoda > Arachnida > Araneae > Araneidae > Argiope > Argiope argentata. The sequence goes on along the minus strand of JAOUZG010004146.1, from coordinate 7,498,786 downwards.
CCATCGTAACAGTTCCTGTCAGGAGCTGTATAAGAGACATGGTTATTGGTGGTGAATACACTTTGGCAGGAAGCCAGAGCACTCGGGAATAAATGAGTCAAAACCGGAATCTTACTCCTATTTTTCTGCCATAAATTTAAAGACACTTTCTACAGATCTTCTAATTTCATTCATTGATTACCATTCATAGTATTCGGATACCTGTGACTTATATAGAATATGTGACATTACCATTCCTTAGCGAAATCATTTACCATCGAGAAAGGCTTTTTGTATGAAGATGAGTGGATTCTTTTCCTTTATTTCTAGGATTTCGTTTTTGATTTCGTCTCAACTGTGATGTGAGCTGTTTTACAAACGACAAAAACAAAATCCTAATATTTCATTTTCTATTTCCAGACGTTTGAGAAAATGAAAACTAAAAATACATTATAAAAAGTGGGCTTATGATACTGTAGCACTGTGCCCTGATATTTCTATAATCATTTGGATAAATTCGGGTAAATAAGAATTTAAAACTTTCAAAATTCGTGTTCTTTTGCAGTAACATTGTTCCCCGTTTACCCCCAAGTGTGTTTTTATTTTATAGATGGAATCATTTTTTTAAAAATTAGTGCAGATTGCTTTGTTTTGAAGGCATTTATTTTTTGCATGCTTAGGTTGGAATTTTGAAATAGAAAAAAGGAATTTAGGCTCTGTAGAAATGTATGAATTCTAGTTTTCACAGAAATATTTTTAGTTTTTAGATTAATATTTTTTTAATATAATGCGAATGGCATTTGTTTTATTTCATAAATTTATATGAATAGTGATATATATTGTTTATAAGTTAAAGCTAAAGAAAGTTTCGAGTCATCATTACATTTTGCTATTTGGTTTTTGTAAAAAGTATAATTCGCGATGTATTAGCTTAGCATTATCCATTTTTTTTGTTTTGTTTCTATAAATAGAGATTGAAGTTGTTTACAAGTTGAAGCGTTACTGCCTTTTTATGCATAGTATAATACTTCCTCAGAATTTCTGAAATGCTTTTTAGAAGTTATATTTGTTTTGTTGGAATTGAAAAATTATGGATACAAAATTTTTTGCATTATAACACTAACTTCAAGTAACTTAAATATAGAGGCTAGTTATGATTAGACACAGATTTCGTGGTAAATTGTCTTTTTAGACATTCTTGATTGTTGCATAAGGATTTAAGAAAGCATTTGTAAAATTTATAACATTGGATATATATTCTTCTTTCAATCTTTGAGAGGATATCAGATCAATTTAAAAATTCGTAATTAGTGAGATGTGTTTTGAGCCTTTGTTTCGATGAGTAATAGTGAATTTCGGTCATGCTGTTACATTTTAACAAAATGAAGGAAATCGACGAATTTAACTTACAAAACGTCTTAAATAGAAGAAAGTTTTGAAAGGCGTCTATGGAAGAAAAAAAATATTTATTTCGAAATGCTCAAGATTATTGCTTTTATGAATCTAAAAGCAGTTAGTAATCATTTTCTTTTTGTTTTCATTATCTTCTATTTTATTGATTGCTAAATTTAAATTCGAAATGTTTTCAAAATCAAGAAAAAGAATCTCTTAAAGACTTAAGTTTTCTCCTTTTCTCATTTAAGTTAAAACATCAAGGGTAAATAAATTAAATTCAACCGATTTTTTGTAATAACTTCTGGGATCCAAAATTGCCTTATTCTAGGAAAGCGAGCGGGATTTCCCTCGGGCGTTGGCAAACGCTAGCTAGCGGGAGGTCGAATCCCCCTCCGCAGTATAATATAATAAACTTTGTTTTTCTTTTTGAACTTTATTCCTTTGCATTATTTCAATACGTGGAAGGGTAAGAAATTTGATTAAGTATAATACTAGAAAAATACAGGGATGAATATATATTTAAAAGTAATTTTGATTTCTGACGATTTATATTGTTTTCAAATATAGAAACAAAGATCTCTTGTTAAGCAAAAGAATTGGCGAAACAAAGTATGGCATTTGGTTTTTAAAACACAGGATTAAAAAAAAAAAACTGAAGACAGTCTACTCTCACTTAGCGCTGTTAAAAAGTCGCGTATTTTATGATTACTTGTTTTTGGATATCGGGCAATAGTCGCACTTATTCCAATTTACACCTCTATTTAGTTGAAATTCCCGTACGAAGAGAGTTCCTTAATACATGTCTTCATACAGCGGATAGTTTATTTTTTAGCTATTCGTGAACATACTATGATTTTCTCTTGTAATAATCTGCTGGTTTTGATATGAATCTAGTATCTTCTTATTTTCATTCATGTAATCTTTCTAATAAATCATAGCTTTTATCTGATTTAGTTTCCCATTTTGATGCCCCGTAGCGATCTCAAAATAAGATCAAAGATCTACTCTCTGATGGATATTTTTGGAGAACTCGGAAACAAAATGCTATGGATAAAACCCTATCTAATATCTAAAGAAATAAAAATTGCTGGATAGAATAAAAGGTCAAGTCGGAGGATATTAAAATATTCTTGGAGATTATTCTTCATATTTGAAGATTTTTAATTTATATTTCAATTAAATATTTTTCTAGAAAAGAAAAATTTAGATCTAATATTTTAGTTTTGTGTATCGTATTGATATTATTAAGAAGCGCTCTTTTAATTCATAGATCCATAAATATTTAGGGCAAGATATCAATTTTCTTTTATTGTGACACATGGAATGCATATCAACTCTTGATTTTATCAAGTTAATTTTGAAATTAGTGTCCTTTTTTTTTAAGAAAATGTATTTATATTCATTTCCCATTACACAGAAAACGCCGTTTTACGTTATTAAAAGAGGATTGATTGGATTAATTTTTTTTCTTTCGTACATATTAAAAGAAAAAAAAGAAGAAATCACTTTTGGTGGTTACCGAAAGTTGACTTGTTTTCGATGACACTTTTAACACGTTAACAATATTTCCCTTCTGGCTATTTGGTTTCGTCAAAACTTCTTCAAATATGTGATTTTTTTCTTCTATTCTTACGACAGCTGCAAAGAAGTTTTAATGTTTATAATGCAGCAATTGCTATTTTTTATTGGACATGAAAGTTTGCTTTATCTCATGATATTTTTTAATACGAACATTTTTATTGCAAATCTTTAAAATATATGGATAGAATTTAGTGTCATTATAATCGAAGTTATCTCGAATTCCTCCTTTAAAAAGAACTAGTTAATCTTCAGATTCTCCAGCAAAAATCATCAATCATTCATCGATTAATTAACAATTATTTTAAAAATTTTTAATTAGCAAGATGTTATTTGAATGACCAGAGCAAAAATAACCAGTATTTGACTAATATTTATTACTCAGATACTTGAAAGGGGAAATACGAAATGGAAAGTTATTAATTTATTATGAAATATATTTTTATATAATCTTCAAAAGAATGCTAAATGATGTAATCATTCTTTACACACATAATTGATTTTGCAGATATGAATTTCGTATCTCATATGTTTGATGCGCTTATTGATTGTTGTAGTAAATATTTTAAAGTTTAAAATGCCATATCTAATTTTAAAAAGTTTTTAGGCAAATGCAATCGAAAAATACAAATCATTAGTTGGTATTTCCTTAATTCATTCTAAAGACGAGAACATGCATTCGTGAGTTTAAAAGCGTGGAAATCTAAATGCAAGTAGGATTGAGCAGCTCAGTTTTGAATGTAAACATGCATACCTCTTTTATCATATATCTGCTAAGCTTTAAAAGTGAAATTTTTTTTTCAAAGCACTCTAAGCCTTTTATCTTTGCTACACAGCATGAAACCAAATTGCTTCGTTGATAAATAAAGTTAATGTTTATTGATAGATGTTGAATGACAGGACAGTTGATGCTACTGTTTTGAGCGTTTTTAAAATGTTAAATCAAGGAGGAAACTCCAGCAATGCTCATTAAGCATTCAGCGCCATGTACGGAACTTCAGGTGAAGTGATCCGGAACTGTCCCTTGCATTATCAGATAATGCGAAGTGAACATTCCAGAGTTCTACGCAATGGGTCGACCTACTGGAACATAGCGAGTCGAACATTGTGAGAACATAGCACGCAACTCAATTCAGTTTTCACGCTGTTCTATCCACGCATTTGTATAATTTAAGTCTGTCAGTCTATGAAAGTATACTACAGCTTTTCACATGTGTCTCGTAAAACGTATTGCCTTGTATTCCCTAATAAGATGTTTAATCTTTCCCCTTATTGAATCAACGCTTGTAATTAACTCATTGACTTTTCACAAAGACTCTTTCTGTTAGGGTTCAAGTTAGAATTTACAATAATATAATTTATTATACATAATGAATTTTTATAGATTCTGTCTTTAACAGACAACCAAATGCTTTTACAATATTTTTATAACACATTTTGTGCTGCATGTAGTTTCTAAAGGGAAAAAAGGAATATCTACGGGTAAAAATTCTAAAGGTTAATTTAAAAAAAGAAAAGGGCAACTACCACATTTTACACTGGTGTTCAAAACTTATCTGGAGTTTTTTTTGCCATAACTCCACGAGAAATAATCTGAGAAATGAAAGTCGGTAATGAGATGCAGCATTTTGCACTTTAACGATGACGAAAGCATAGTTGTGTGAAAATGAGTAAAATGCATGTAGTATGGAATAAAAAAAGACTTTATTAAACTCATAGTAACGCTACACATGGATGTCTGCCCAAGATAGAGGAGGAACAAGCATATGCTCTTTAGTATGACATATCTCTTACCCTTACTGCAATGCTATTTCGCGTCATCTCTCTAGACTCAGCAGTAAATTGTTCAACAGTTCTTAAGAGTGCCCATTCCTTAATCAGTATCTGAATTGTTTTGGGTGTTTCCCGGTGGGTGTGATCGTGCCTCAAGGCATCTCCCCAAAGAATTCCAAGCATGTTCTATGGAATGTCATTCGGAAGAGAATGCTGACCTATTCATTCGAATGATATCTTCACTTTCCCGTAGCTGCTGAACATCAGCAGCCCGGTGTGGCCGTGCAAAGTCATCCATAAAAAAAGAAGTATAGTTTAGTGGTACCTCGGAACAGACGCACATGGGGAAGGACCGCCTCCTTACAGTAGCGATTTCCGGTTACAGAACCTCTGTCGAAAACCGTTCAGCATAATGCCACCCCGACGAAAACTCCAGGATCACCATAGCAATCTCTTTCCGTGATATTACTGGGATGAAACAGTGTCTCGACATCTCTCTAAATCTGCTGGCGTTGAGAAACTTGTGGCATTGAAAGGACTCTCATCCGTAAAGACTTATTGGCAACGAATCCATTGATAAGATTTCCAATTTTTGTGCCCCTTACATCACTCTAAACGGTGCTACCGATGGCCAGCTTTCAAAGGGATGCAGCATTCTGCACGATGGATGAATAGGCCACCTTTGTTAAGGCGTCTGGCCATAATAATCAGCGACACTTGTCTCCCTGCTGCTATACACAGTTGCTGAGCAGTAGTGCTTGTTGACTGGTACCAGCTTCTTTCGCCCTGCAGGACAATAAACTGCTCAACTTCTGCAGTTGTTTTCCAAGTATGGGCCCCCGCCAACATTTCTAACAGCTGTATCTATGGTTTTAGAAGGCTTTGCAAACGACACTTCTGTCGATTTCAAACTCTTAAACACTGATTAAACCGCACTTAACTAGAGTTTTCCGATCTTTCCTCCACATGTGAATTCATCCAGATTATTTCTTCTTGCCATATTTCACGGAAGAACTCACTTGCGCTTGCAACGAATGTCTTTAATTGCGCCTCCGTTCTTCCTTTTATTGTAGTCTTGAGCTGCGCGCGCCGACCGCATGCATTTTACGTATACTCACGTCGCCGATGACGTTTTGTTCCTGACATTTGCATACGCTTCACCTTTCTACAGAATTGCGTGTTTATTGTACTGAACGCAATAACCCATTTTTTTTGCCATTTCATGGCTATTTACTTAAAATTTCCATTGATGCTTAAGTTTTGCACGTCAAAGCAATTTTTCATTCTCTTTCAAAATTTATTCATTAGTCTGAAACTGTCAATAACTGATTTGTTAGATTAAAAAAAAATCTATTGTCAGCTGTGTGAACTTAACACTTTATTTACTGACAGTACTTTAAACTACCGTTTAAATCCGGCTGATATCTGCATAATATGATCATTTTTTTTCTAAAAGTATTTTAAAGAACACGAAGAAAGTATTTCCAATAGAACGAAGTAGATGTTAACTAAAAATAACATGAAAAATCTTTCACTATTAAATGAATTAAATTATTTTAATTAATGAAAAAATATATTTTTTAAATTTATTTTTTCAGTACCGAAATTTAACAAAGGGTTTAAAAATAAATTTGAAAAACTGATGGTAAATAAGGGATTGATTGGTACTAAAACCTGCTTTTAGAAAATCAAACTTCAGCGAATACGAATTTCGTTATAAAGCAACAGCTATTAGCGAAATGGAACTGGTCCGGTTTCAGTGCAGTTTGCAAGAGTTCGTTTTTTGTTGAAACTTAATCTAACTGTCTTTCACTTTCAGCAAAGAGGCTCAAATTTCAAGAAGCAATTCGTACGCGATTTCGTCCAAGGACGTCAACTTGGCAGTCAGTGGTTTTCCTCCCTGTTCACAGATTACCTACGATTAAGCAGAATGCTTTGTTCGTGGACTAACCCACTCTCTTTCTGTCCGCAGGCTAACTCTACAGGGCGGGTGTTAATATAGTTTTCGACTCGTTGTAGATTGAAATTGTTTTTATGAAGAAGTTTACGTGCGTGGACTTAATGTTGCGTCGAATATTGTAGGCTCTTGGTTTACTAAAAACTTTTGATACCTTATATGTTATTACCTAAAAAAAGTCTCTGGGTCATTAATAAGTGTTTTTTCGCCTTCTCTTTGACAAGCTTTTCTTATTTATTTTTCCATCTTTCAAAACCTATTCATCTCCTTCTAAATTACAAGGGTTTTCCCCCTCTATGTTTTGTGTTACGATATTTAGAAAACAAGCATCGCGGGGAAAAAAATTTGAACAGAATATTTGTCCTTGAACTTAGCTAAGATCTGATAATTATAATTAGTTTCATGTTGCTTTTTTGCCCACATTCCATCAACAGCTTATTTCTTCTAAATAACAGCGCTCATCCGTCTATAAAAAATGTAAAATGATCCGCATCTTTTACAACAATATTTTTTCGAGAATCTTTGGATATATTGTGCAAAAGTTTTCTCAGTTTTACATTATTTTAAAGATGCGCCTGAATTATAAATTCAAAGAAATGAGTTTATGTTGTGTTATTTTCTTGACAAATAAATAAACAGCATATTTCACAGGTTCTAAAAAAGAGATCCTGATAAGAATAAGGATTTCACTCAGCTTTTTAAGGATATCGTTTTGATCTTTTTCTAAGATTACTTTATCTGTTCTGAATAACCATCTGGTATGTCTGTATTGCACCGAATCTATGGTTCGAGTTCAACCAAAATTTTATGGCAAGAATTATTTAAGGAGAATTTCATTGTAAAATGCGGAATATCAATGATCCTTCAATCAACAAAAAGTTCTCATGAAATATTAACGAAAAAGCCAAGATAAAAAAAAACCTGTGCTTTGGAGTAGGCACAAAACTGAATACGTCACGAGTAAGTTAAACAATGATAGGTGACATAGATTAGGCATTGCTTCAAGTGAAGTTTAATTAATACATGTCTATTTGCAAAAAGCCCCATATTAAGGAAGCCACATTACCACTCTTTGCAAAGAAAAAGCGGATTCCAGAATCAAGTTCACAATTTTTTTGGAAGTACAATCTCTGAAATTTGGGATAAAGATATCAGACGTTATTCTTGTAGTTGATAAAACTCATCAAAACAGATTTAAATACCTCACATTTCAACCGAATAAATGTTTCTTACAAATGGAAAATAAAATACATAAATTGCCATTACTTAACTAGTACTTTAGAACTTGCTTCGATTTTTATCGTTCTTCTGTCAGAAACGAACTACTTATGCAGACATTTTGCTCTATTTACTGCACTATTCATTCCCATCAGTAAATTTCTTTTGGTAGGTACACCAGTACAGGTCCTATTACTTTATTTTCAATCCTGATAATTCTATTGAATTTAGATAAATCTTCATTTTCTTGCTCATTGTTGCTTCAAATTCTAAATCTCCGTTCTTCCGTATCCCGATTTCTTTGGTGAGACAGTTCCTTCCAGGTTAGCCTTACTTTTTCTGAAGAGTCCCAAAGATGTCAAGGCGAGTAGGACTTGGAAGATATCGAGGGCAAGGGTGGGGCTCCACTTCTTTCATTCGAATCGATTAAGGGGAAAACATGCTCCTATATGCTCACCGACTCTTTTTATTATATTTTCTCGCAACATCTCACAGAAGTTATATTTCTAAGCCCATATTCCCATTATGTCATAATAAGGAAGTAGTAGATAAGATGTTGCATTTGTTGTTGTTTCTAATACTTTTTGTTTCTTCTACATTTTGAGAAAGTGTTTTATATAGGCCGTTTGTTATTAAAAACAATCAATGCTGTTGTTGCATCGTCATGTGAAGATTGATAGTATCATTTTGTAGATTGCGAATTTATTAGCTGGAATGAAATTGTAAAAGCAGCATTTAGCAAGTAAATAAGTATTTCATAAGCTATTTTTCCGGGTTTTATAACTGGTAACAATCTTGTTTTTCCTGCAAATAACACTTTTAGTGTTAATAGAATAGGGTAAGAAACATTTGCTACATTTTTTTCTAAATATTTGTATTTAATAAAAAGACGTATTGTATGGTTAATTGTATCGTATTGTCCTGACCAAAAGTTTGTGAAAATTTAACAATTTAAAAGATAGTTTCAATATAAAATCTAAGGATGTTCTTACCTATAACTCGGCATGCAATTTTTTGTGACATCTTTTATTTTGATATACCCTTTTTCATACAAAAAATATTATACCCATATATGAGAAATCAACTTTGTATTTTTCAGAATCTATTGAAATAAATTTTTTGCATTGTGTAAGTTTGCATTAAAAAAAGAAGCCATAGCATATTTTAACAATTCGTAAAAATTTTATTTGAAAAGCTGGTAACAGGAAGAAGTTGTAATAAGGTGTAATATTTTAAGTTTTTGGATACGAAATATTTTTTTTTATAATCTATTTTCCTTTTGAAAATAATAATAATAAAAACAGTGATAGATTTCTTTTAAAATGAGCTTGCATGTTTTTCGAGTTTCTTGAAACATTAGTTCTTTCCTTGAACATAAATATATTAAATAGATAACATAAAAAATTAATTAAAATATAATCAGAAGTCAATAATATGAAAAGAAATACCATTTGTATATCTTTTTTCCCCTGGATATTTGTTCTAGATAGCAAATCCGCATTTGAATTTCTTGCTCCAACGTTCAAAAAATCTATCAAAATGCGGTGGTTCAAGTAACATTGTTTCTAAATTTTTAATCCGATTTTTTAATTCATTTACTTGAATATTAGCTCATAAAAATATGGAGCAGCTTTCAGTGACACTATTATGCGGACTTGTTTGAAAGTGAAAAATCTTTCTGAAACTGAAAGTAACTAGCTTTTAATTCTTTTATCGAAAGATAAATTTGCAAATTAAATTTTAATAGTTACTTGCATCTAATAAAAAATTAGTTTTAATGATATTTTGGTCAAAACAAAACCTAAAAAAGATTACTTCAATAAATTTATACAATTTCACATAAACTGCATACCATTTATTATTGTAGAAAGTATTACAATTAATATCAAGCATTAATAGCAATAATATCACGCATCAAGCAAGTTTGGAATAAATTTTTTTTGATGATGATATCTTAGATTTCACTCTTGTGGTTAGAAGTCTTTTTTTATACTAACAAATAGATTTGAACTTCTTTTTTTTTTATATAAATAAAAACTATACACCATAGATGAATTCCAGTTATACTTTTAAACAACGTATATTCTAATTTTTCACGTATAAACTATGATAGAATATGCCTTTTCCTTGTGGCAGCTTTTATTTTTGGCATATTTTAAAGATAAATAGAAGAATCGATCTGTAATTCTATCTTGCACGAATTTGTTTTATTGTTATTTTTAAAATATTTGTTCGAATTACAATTGTTAAAATTTAATTAAACTCACAGTTAAAAAAATATCAGAATTACATTTCTAATTTTAAAACTTAATGTATTTTCATAATTTTATTTACAATGCCCTTTCTGAATTTTAAAACTTTACAAATATTATTTTACTTAGATGTTTTACCAATGAATACATTATGCAATCTTGAAGAGTAATTCGATTGAATTAAGAATATTTTTTTTCTAAAATTGTGTATGAAGTTGCTGATTTTCTTACATCCCTGTAATTTATCCATATTACACTTGCGTTTTATTATAAGAATGATCCCAAAATTTTTATGGCCAATAACGCCACCGTTTAAATTCCGAATGTAATCTTTCTTTCAGCAATAGCTCTTAAGAGCAGTAATTGGGAATATATTTCTATGTCTCAAAATCTTATCAGTCTCAATTATTCATTCATCCGAAAACTGCAGTTTGCTTACTATTTAGATAAGTAATAGTTATTATTCTTTCTCCCTTCTTGAAAGGATATGCCTACTCTGTGAATTGGCTGATAAATATTGACAACAGCCTTGTGGCGGCTAATGAGTTGGCTTTGCAGTGAATTCCGATTTATTTTTTGTCTAGTACTTCGCTTCGCCTATCATTAGGAAACAAATTTGGAAGGAAACTATGGGGATGCTTTTTATCGCCTCTTTACAGATGGATAAGTCACCAAGCGAATCCTTTATCATCTTCAATCACATCCTGTCTTAAGTAACCCTCCTGCCACACGCACGCGAACCGGAAACAATGGAATGTCTGCTTCCAGAATTTCTTTCTTCGCTGTCGTAGTATTTTTCGTGGGAAAACTGTCGAAAATGTTAGGGACTTTTCTCACAATGAAAAGATTTGTTCGTTCATTCTTTTTGTGAAAAATCAATCCACAAATAAATGTTGTCCTTTGAAGTTTTGCGGGACATAAACAAGCAGCTTTCATCGGGGATCTGGTTTCTGAAAGTGTAGAAAAATAGGGAGAAATTTCCGGTCGGGGAAATAAGATCAAATTGAAAAATAAGTTTGAAATTGGATATTTTCCCCGCAGGTTTTTCTTGTAGACTTTCGTTGATTCGGAAATGAGGTCATTGGATCGTGAAATTCGAAGTATTCAGCAGGAAAGGAGGCCACTCATGGAATAGGTATCACTTCTGGATTGGATAACAAAAAATATATATTTCGTGAAACAAGCCTAAGCTAAAATGAATTTTAAACTCGTTAGCAGTTTTTTGTATCATAACTGTTCACCGCAATTTTACAAGTCAATGTATTAAATGGTACAACTTTTTTTTCCCTTGGAAAACGAATTCGTTAGACTTATAGACGTTTTCATAAGTGAGCAATAGCTAATTTGGCGATTACGATGCATTATCAGAGATTCCAAATGAATTGGTACTTTTGAAGTTTCTATAAATTATACTGACAGTTGATGAAATTTAGTTATTCTTTAGAATATCTAGTTTTGTCAGGAATAGTATAGGGTTTCGGACATTGTATAGATTGGCAAATGCTTTTTCGACAAGTTATTAAAAAAAATGGCCTTCATTGAAAAGTCAAAACGTATGGAATATTCACTGAAATGCACTGCATTTTATCAAAATAATAATTAAAAAAAGCAATTCTAAATTATTTGTTGTTTAAACATGAGCTAGAATATAATTTAAAGTTTGGCTTTAACTACCATTTAACATATATATGAAACTTGCTGTAAACTATGATGATTTTTTTCACCGTGTGTAGAAAGCTACAAGCACGGTATAATTGATGAATGATTTAAAATTTTCGACGAATCTGAAGTCATCAGAAATGACATCGTAACATTAAACAACTGTATTAATATTGAACCAGAGAATCGATTACCAGCATTTAAACTAAATTATCTTCTAATTTAATATTTTAAAGTAATTTTAACATATCCAGAACTATTTAACTAAGCATACATATCCTAGCTTTCTCCAAACCAACGATTGGAATTGTTACTAGTTTTTATGATACATATTGCAAATCTTTTGAATGTTTAAAGAAATGGGGAAAAGTCAGAATTAAAACTGATATTTCATACTGTTGCTTGGGAAGCAAAGTTTTCTTGTTTATGTATTTAAACAAGAATAAAAGTCTAGTTTAGGTCGTATGAAAATGTGTTTAATTGCGCTCTGAACTAATATTCCTTTTAGACACATGTTCGTTTTTTCCGAACTCCATTGTTTTAGTCCCTCAAAGCAATTTTAGTTCCTGATCAGTGAAGGGAAAAAGCAACTTCCTGTTTCTTTTGAACTGCGGAAACGTCGAGTTGCCCTTGGGACTGACTGCAGTGCAGTTATTTGTCAGGTCTGCTCAGTTGGGATTCTCGCTGAAATGCTCCTCACGGATCGTAAACAAGTGCGCTTTTGAGCAATATATAAATCTATTTTATATTCATCTATAACAGTTTCTTTTTTAAATAATGGGTTATCATTAATTTACTGCTTTTCTTTCTTAAGGTCTTTAGAATGACTGTTTAGAATTCCATTTTGAAAAATGGGTATATCATTCATATTTAAGAATTGATAAAGAAAAAGCATTCTATATATATTCACTTATTTTTTTATTGCTTTAATTTTGTTGATTGTATACAAAAAATATGGATACTAAATTTGTAAAATCAAAACAATTAGTTGTCATAACTATGAATTTGTAGATATGTTTGACGGTAGGAATCACTATTATTTTACTGACTCTTATCTATTATGATAGATGTTTAAAATCTATTATAATGAATTGTTTTATCTCAACTGATTGTTATTATAAAATACACGATAAAAATACCGATCATTTCCTTCTATTAAGTGATAGGATTAATAAAATTCTTTATTTAATTGGACATTACATTTTTCTATATAAATGGAATTTCTATAGAACTTTCTAATCTTAGATTAGAAATTTTTTTAGCTAGAATGCGCAATATTATATTTAAAAATAACCTTGTTTTCATTCTATATTTAGCTGCGGGGATTTTCCCTTTCCCCCAAGAATTTGTTTTCTATCTATGTGAATGTATTTTTTTATTGCTAAATCCAAAAATAAGGATCCTTGAATCAAGCAACCTAAAATCTTAGATGAATCAAAGCAATGAATTGTTATTGTTAAATCCAAAAATAAATATTCTCAGAATTAAACTATAAAATATTTTAATTAAATTAATTTAGTTACATGCTCACTCAAAATGAATTGCCTATATCTGCTTCCACTATCTGAACTCATACCCATTTTTACCTGAATTCTGTAAAAATAAAAGTAGTATGAATATTTATTATTTATGAGAAGCATTTAATTGGTATATATGAGAAATAATTTAATATGAAAAATGTAAAGACTTCATTTTTCCACCTTTCGCCACTCTTTTTGATGATTTTTACAAGAAAAATATCGTACATGGGGTCCCATTTTTGTTTAAAATTTTTGCCTTAATTACCAAATTGGTAAATAAATAAGAAAATTAGACATTAATCGAAGATGAGTAAAAAATATTCAAAATAAAGTAGTTTCCGATTACCCATTTTTGAAGAATTGATACAACAACAACTCTTTAAAGCCCTAAAAATCTTTGAAATAAATCCAATTTTGAAAATCCTTGTTATATATAACTCAAGCAGTATACTAACATTCATCTCATGACGCACTGCTAAGTATCGACCATATCCACTGTGCTAACAGATGTACCGTAAAACGATATTGAATGTAGAAAGATAATGCGTTCGTACAGGTATGTTTATGCTCTGCTGCGCACGCAGAAATTCAATACTCATCACGTGTAAATTCTTTCATAAAAATTCCTCTGCGCTCTTAATTATTCTATACAAATAAATTTAAAACAGGGTATACTGTCATTATAATAATTGGCTGTGTACATTTAAAAAAAAGATAAATTAGTATAAAGTAAACAGTGATATATAATATGAATAATCACTAAACAGAGGTTTTTATCCCTTTGCTAATGTAGAAACACCTGTTAAACAGAACATAGTCGTTCCTGGAAATGTGAACATTTCGTCTGCTGCTATGAAGAATTTAAAAAAATCTCTACCACCATATTTTTCCTTTCTGAATGAATAAAGATAATTTAAACTTATACTTCTGCTATTCATTTTCTTTTCAAGACATTTTCATTAAAAATTAATAGTTTAGAGATTTAAAGGGATATATTTCTTTATACCGCCAATAATTCATATAAAATTGTTTTCCAAGAAGTAATGTTTTACGGTATGATGAAGTTTAAAGAATCGGAAAATGACTAATATTAGTTGAGCAGAATTTAATGATTTTTCCGATATTTGAATTAAATATTTGTTTTCTGTTTTTGATATATCTTTTAATTATATTGAATATGCATAAAGAAATGCTTTAACTGCCTTACTATATACTTTGCTATTGATATAGATATCTTCTTAATAACCTTGAAAGAAGTTGCGACTATGATGAAGGTCAAATAGTTTTAGGATTAGTGTTTTGAATTTAAAGCTGAGTATTCAAATTATTATTAAGCTTGGATGTTGCATAATATAATGTATGGGAGTTTTTAAAAATAATTTGAAGACATTTGATTTTATTGGTTCAAACGTAATTTTCAGCTTAAATTTAATTGCAGTGTATATAAATGCCATTTAAACAGTTCCACTTTGAAATTATTGAATTGCAATTATAACTGTTACACAATTAAATCTAGTGCCTATAACAAAATTAAAAAGGCCGTTAGGTTAAAACTTCACAATTCATAGATACATTCAACGCAATTCAAAATCGCTGAGTGATACTTAACTTAAGCCTTTAATAGAATAATCTTCTTATTGCATGTACCAATTTATAAAATGTTCACTTGTGACGATATTTAATACTCAGCTTCCAGTGGGAGGCGAGTAAAAGGTTACATTCTAAGCGCTTTTAAGTAATAAATGCGTTGTAAGAAGCATAAATCGTCCGGACGAGTGACACCAAAGTTATTTGCTTTATTGTTTTAATGCATGTGTTATTAAATAATGACACTATATTATGTAAGTATCAAGTATTCCGTTTCTGGCTGGGAAAATGAAATATAAATTTTTAAATGCATGCTTTACTATGTGTAAAGTGTTAATAGGAAATGTTGATGTGAGTCTGTTATTACTCGCTGCTTCTAGTTTGACTTAAAACTTAGTAGTTCCCATCTCGCCTAAAGCCACTTTTTCACTACTGCTGTTGACATATTTTATTCTTTCGATTTAACTGAATACAATGCCTAAAGCAAATTTTAAATTATTACAGTGTTGGAAAATGAAATATGTAAATTATATACCTATGGACTATATTTGAGCTCGTACTATCTAACTTTCAGCGTTTTGAGGGAATGAGGTCAAACTTATGGCTGTTATTGAAATTGGAGGTTCTCATATTAGGTGAGGAATCCGTTAGCGCTTTTTACCCTATTACCTAAAGAATCCACCCTCGTTTTGCTCCTCTGTTTCTCAGCGCGTCATCCAAGCGGACTTTTGAGGCCTCTGAATCACCGCCCTTATAGTATTTTTAGCATGGAAATGGTAAGGCTGTAACATGCCAGGGATGTTTGGATTGCTTACCCTGTGCTGTCTGTCTGTCTCGGGATTTCGGCTCCCTACATCATTCGAAGGAATGTCACCGTAGAGCAGGAAGTCGTACTTGGAGTTTGACAATCAGGGCAATGCTGAGTGATTTTTATTTCCAATTTCGTTTCATAAAATATTTTTGGTTATAACTAAAAAAAGTGTGGTAATTTTTCCCTTACAAGGTAGAAATTTAGAGTTGTGATAAATTATTTGGAAAAATTTTGCTTTATTCATTGTTGTGAAATGGGTAATAGGAGTTATGAGATTGTTGTTTCCTACACCTGCATAATTCTTGAAGAATTAATAAACTTCCCTCATATTTTATTTTTGGAAATATAATATAAATTTCATTTTAAAGGAAATATTAGTGAAATATTTTTTATTCCATTTATAAACAATTTGAATTATATTATGAATTTATAACAATATAATTCAAATTGTAATAAATTCACAATATAATTCATCGATTCAATTATTTTAAGTTGTGAGGACACGCCCTTTATTGTTCAGTATTCGTTCACAACTTGAATTGTTAGCACTTTTTTCACGGGTACCATTTCATTGTGAGCGGCACTGCAAATAATGAATAATTTGACGCCGACCAAGTATTTTAATGAGAATACTTGAAGTTCGTTCGAGTCACCGTTATTCTTACGTTACAAAAATATCTTTCCAAGAAATGAATGTTCTATTTTTAATATTCTTTGGTCGTTTTGTATAGATTACTTCTTTATTTATCAAAGGATTTTGAATTTTCTCGAGAAATAAAATGTTACTGTTTCTTCAATCCATTCCTTTCAAACATGAAGATCAAATTCTTTTGCAGCTGCTCTACAGCTGTCCTTTAAAATCATCTGAAAGCCGCATGATTTTTGTTGGATCTTAAACATTCCTCTTTTTCTATGCTTTGGAAGTCAATACGCGCATCTGGGATTGTCGTTGGGAAATAATTTTTTATCATGCAGTGGTGAACTTTTTGTGTTGTATTTTTCTTAAGATTGACTATTCTTTGTTTTCTTTATTATGTATTGTACCTCCTGCGGAGTTGAAGCAGATGTGAATGTCAATTTCAACAAAAACCATCGTAATCTTTAAAATTCATCCTCGTTCTGTATTTCAAATTATACCAACCGAACAGCCTATTGACTGAAAATTTCGGAACATGCAATCGTGCTGTTTCTTTCTGTGTTTACTAATACGTTTCTTACTCTTTTTCGGAATATTCAGAACCGGCTCAAGCATTCCTTTTTACTAAAAGGAATCTTTTTTGAAAAAGACTTCTATCTTGAGACTCAAAGGGCGTCATTGGGTCCGATGAAACATGTTATCTCATTTTGACTTTAAATAAATCACAAAAACAAGCATAAGTGATTGGAGAAGACAGGATTCATTTATTTTTCGTTGAATTCAGTTGCACTGGACTGTTACCAGATGTTCACTGGGATGCTTCAATAGACTTTCAAAGACATTTGGTATCTTTTTTTTCTTTCCCCTCCTTTCTCTTGATGTTTTAGTTTTTCATCTGGAAACTTTCGCTTTGACAAGTGAACTGTAGTCTATTCTAATGGAATGACAGTGATTTTTGTATCTCGATTTACTTTGAATAGCCAGTTTTTTCCTTCCAATACAACGACATCATTTATTCATTTATCTTTTGATACCTCCTCATATTATCAAGTATCAAATTCACGTAAATTTTTAGGAGTGAATTCAGTTTTCCTTACTTAAATAGCCAGAGCCAGAAAAGGCTGTTATTCATTTATATAAGAAATTATTAGACAATTTCAGACTAATAACCTTATCAATCACTTATATCTTAGGATTTTCCGAAAGTCTTATTTAATTATTATTCTTATTAGCTGGCTAAATATTTAATTTTATTATTTCAGCAAATACCTGTCCTCATGATAAAAATTGTTTTTAAAAGAATTTGCTTTTCACTATTAATTTATAGAAATTAAAAATATCCTCCATTGCAGCATTTGATGGTAAAAACGAAATTTAATATCAAATATTTAATTAAAAAAAAGCTGTAGTATTTACTCTGGGAAGTTTTGTAAGATGCCTAATAATACAGTCACTCTTATTTCAGTTTAAAATTATTATTAAAATTATTGTAATAAAATTGTTATAGTTAAAATTGAAAAAATGAAAAGTTCGTGCTTATTAATGGCATCTGCTCTCTGTGTGAATATAAAAGAATTTATTTCAACTTTTGATTACCTTCTGAGTACTTTTCATAAAGACTTTTTGAAGGTCATATGACCATTGAAGGTAATTCGGTTGTTTGATTTCTATACAGTTATATTTCAATTAAGTAAAAAAAAAACACGTTAAAAATCATAACTTTAATATTTTTACTAGGATAACTTTTTAATTCTATATGAAGTAGTTAAAATGGAATTGGAAAGAAAAAAAACACATAATGCCGTAAAAATCCAAGCAATCAAAAGTGTGATAACAAATAAATGTATGTTAGTTTTAAACAGTGAAAAAGAATTTGAAACCCAAGAATCATTTTTTTAGCTAATCATTTTATGATATTTATTTCATTTACAAAAGCAATTTGCTATTTCCTGTTGTCCCTTAGAAATATGAAGCAATTCTGTAACCATGATATCACTGTAGAAGCAAAGTGACAATGAGGTCATCAGAAATTGTCGATGAAATTCGACTTGTCATCGAGTCGAAAATGCGAAAGGCGACACATTTCGATATCAAAACAAACTAGGGCCTTGCAATTAAAGATGTGGAAATCCAGAGAAAGGGTCTCAAGGACGATCGCCGTTGGCTTTAAAGAGTAGGCATCTAAATAACATCTCGAAAAGGGATTATCAAAAAAAAGATGAATGAGAAGTCTTTCAATTTTTGTCAAATTGGAACTAAGTAGTTCGATTGAGGGCAATTGCCTATTCTGGTTGTAACGTACAAATAGTGAAGATCCACACATACGCTAAATACGCACGAAAGAGCAGTTGAACAATAACCAAGACAAGCGTGATTCGTAAAGGATTCAAAAAGACTCTTTCTTAGTATTCAGTTTTTCTTGAGGAACAGAATCTTGATATCATTGTTCTTAATGGCCTTTCTTGTTCAGTCTCTTTGAAATGTATTCATTCTAATCTATGAAGCGGGATGCCAGGATGTACTGTTTAAGATTTTGTTGTTAATTCCGTTATTCGGCTCCTGATATAATCGACAATAACAGTTACTTTTGTTGTTTTATGTTTTCCTTGTTACGTGAGCATCGATGAACTTTTCTTTTGTGTTCTGGATCTTACATAACTAACCAGGAAACTGAGAATCTAATGATTTGAAAAGTTTACATAATCAAAAGAAAATGAAATGTTCAAAACTTGATGTTTATGTTAAGAGATTCACACCTCTTTATTTATCCATCAGTGATAAATTGAAAATTATTTTTTAGTATCAAAGCAAATTGTTTTTATGGCTTGGAAAATCAAGGAAAAATTAATATTTTTTAATCATGAATTCTCATTAAATCTTTTAACATTTATTTCTTTTCAATTTTTATTCCCTTTTTGTTTTATTGACAATTAAACAATAGCATTTTAAGAAATATATTTTATTTTACCTAATTTGATGTTATCATTACACTTGCATTGGGAGGAGGTATACTTCCTAAGGAACCATTTACAGTCACAGAAAAAGAATCAAATTTAATGGTGATTATTTGCCACGAAAAGATGAGAAGCGTGTTGCAATGCATAAGTGTGCATTACATTCTGTACACATGTAGCGTTTTTTTCCCCCTTTGTATTTCCCGTAAGTGTATTTTGTAAGATCATATAGCTAGACAGTAATCTTCACAAGGTCCAAAAAAGGGTTAAATAAAGTACTCCGTGTTTGTAAAATGTATATTTTTTAATGAAATTTCTCAGTGTTTTAATTTTATTCTGTACTGGAAGCATATAAAATTCTGTGATATTTTTTGTTCTCATATTGACAGTAATCAAATGCTAGATAAAGATATCTAAATTGTTTCGTGCTTGATGACGTATAAAAAAATCAAATTTGCTTTTATTAAGCCAGTTTTGCAGAATTCGCCCTTAATCGAAATAGATAAGGATTTAAATCAACATTCAGCTTATACGTATAAAACCTGATAGCCCAGGTCTGTCCAGTTTGATTCCGAAAGAAACCACCTCATTCTCACTTCTTAGTCTTTCAGTATGAGTGGTCAATGTTTTGGAGAGTAAGCGGCATCATTGAGATAGGCAAGGTCGTTCTGAGAACGAATGCGTGTCAGGGTCGGGATTAGAAGAAAACCAGCCAAAAGTTTGGATCACTTACTGTCTGAGTTGTGCCGATGTCGAAATGGAGACATTTTCTGATACATAAAAAACAATAGTTTTTCACATTCACATTTCCTTGAGCAATGCATTGTTGGTTACCTTGACGGGAACGACTCGCTTGCTACCCTCGAGTAATACTGGATCGAGTTACTCGAGCTTGCATTCTGTCATGATGACTTTCGAGAACTTCATCTGTTTTTTAATCATCTTTTTTAGAAATTCAGAAGCAATCAGTGATATAATAAAAAATGGCTGCTAGAAGTCAGGTTTGTAAATGCTCTCTGTAGCCGTTTTAAAAATTGTTTCTTTATAAAAATTAAAATTATTTTTTATTTAATCGCAAAATCAGATAAAGCTGTCGTATGATTACTAAGAATGCGATGATTTATTTATTATTATTATTTTGTATTTTTTAACAGTTTACAGATGTTTTCGTGGAGAAATCTGTACTAATTTGCTCTTGCTTTTCTTAACTGAACGAATGCCCGCATTATGGATTCCCTTTAGTCATTATTGAGATTGTTAATGTTTATTTAGTATGACTGAAACCACGTCTAATTTGTATGTAACACATGCACACCTGGTGTTCCGCAAATAACACATACACATTTTAATTGAATGGGAAATTAGGATATGATTTTTTGTCATGAAATATCCAAATTTGAGTTAAAATTACAATTGAACATATAAACTGGAGTAGAATTTTGAATTTTTATCGGGCAAGTCGATGTTTTGATGTACTTTTCTTGTGTTTAGAAAACGTTTGGAAATCATCCTTTCGTGTTTTATTAAATAAGTAAACTGTTGTTTTCCAATGTTTATTTGAAGAAACATGTGAAAATATTGGCCTGTTGCCCGAAATGGTTCAATGGTCTGAATGAAGGATAATGTTTCTGAAACCAGTACCTTGCTCTTTTCGTTACCCGTTTCACTTTCCTTTATTCTAGACATGTTGAAATCCTTGTCTTTTAAATAGGTTATATAGAAATGTTTGTAACAATTATTTGGGTGTGTCTAATGCATTAAAAAATTGTAACATTTTATTTTTTGAAGGATATCTAATTTTTTTGAAGGATTGAAAACTCCCTTATTTAACTTAAAGAGCTGCGATTAAATCGGAGGTAAAAGATGCAATTGAATTTCTTGAAAGTCTGAAAAAAACTGTAATGATTGATGGAGCTCTAATGAGATGAAATTTTCCAATTATTGTACTAGTTTCAATATTTTGTAAAAAGAGAGGCATGAAAAACTTAACAAAAACCATAAGATAAGTCTTACAGAAGACCATATTCCTTGTAAATAAAATAACTATCAAATATGTGTTAATTTTAAATCAAAATATAACAAATTCTTGATTATGCGCGATGAATCTTGAACGAATTTTAATTCTGAAAATTGATCTAAAACTTCATCCACAAAAAAGCCATACACTCATACATCATTTTTGTTTTTTTGTAAATAAGTTAGTCAAGAAAAGTACAGAAATCTACTTTCAAGTCGTACTTGTTTATATATGTACCTACTATAAATAAAAATTGTTCTAAGGCATTTTTATGTCGATTTGTACCTTTTTTGAATCATATGGACAATCATCTGCTTTTGTAACCCTATCCAATTCAGCGGATAATTTGGAATTTCGTTGCTTTATCAACCAAAGAACCAAAGAAAATATTTGAGCAAAAAGTTGTGAATTAAAAATAGTGAATAAATTTAGGAAACAGGAGAAGCACCACTTCTTAGAATCACGTCTCGCTGAAGTTCGAAGTGAATGCTTTGACAGTTTATACGAAACAATCGATTTACGAATCAAAAATGCTCGAATGAAAAGAGTTCTGATTAACCAATCTGCTTGTAGGTTACTTGACGTATTAAAGGTGAATAGTTGTGGGAATTACGAAAGACAGAATTTCATTGAAACACTTGCCGAGTGATGTCCGAATTGTCGTGCTTGACCTTGCAATCTACAAGTTGCCGAAAGGCAAAATTTCTCGAAACTTTGAAATAGATATATAGTTGAGTTTATCATAAATCTTCAGCATTAAAATGAGTAAAATGTGACTATAAAAGCTTATAGTGCACGCTTAGAATTCTTTAGTGTTTTTTTTTTAAATTTAGATTATAATTCGCTATTGCCTGAAAATACGGTGTCTTGTTTCTATATGAACATCAAATTACGAATTTTTCTTTACATTTTAAATTTCATATTTGATTATTCGAATTTTGTATTTCTTTTTTTTTTTTTTTTTTTTCGTAATCAGAGGATAAATTGAGACTAAATCTTCTATATGCAGAAGTGAAAGCCATTTCTATTCTTTAAGAGAAGAATCCTTTTAATTAAAATTCTTATTGCATATTTGAAATTGTTTATTAAAGATACAAGTTCTAAGCTCTTCCCTTCTTCATTTTTGCCATAGCTTTTAACAGAGTTAATCGAACGTCTGCTTATTGTTTGATTGGACGCAAAAGTGGTGGGGGGAAAAAAAAGACTGACCTCAACATTTAGCAGTCTCGCGGAAGTTTTCAACTACCTGTTCCTTTCTAGGCCATTTGATCCCTCCCCCAGCATGACTCTGCTGCCCCTCCTCTTGCCCTTTGCAAACAAGTGTGGAGAAATCGTCAGTGGTATTTAATATATGAGATTCCATGGGTGAAGGTGGAATTTTTAGAATGTTCGATTGAATCCTCAGTAAGAGAGAGGCTGCATACCTGATTGTTAACAATCGCATTTATGTCGATGTGCCGAGGAATAGGCATTCCAGAATTCTTCGAAGCTCTTCCATTGTCCCAGAACTGTGAAAATGGATGGAATTGTTTGAACCTTGTAAAATGAAATTCACCCAACTAAAATTTATTGATTCTCTATTTGCAGACAACTTTCCCATCTTCAGGATTAGAATAAGTTTATTATACTAAGTTTCATGTATAGGTTGAGTTCCACAGTAACATGGTATTTATTGGAGCATGTGTCAGACATGACTTTCATAGTAATAATCTCAAGTCGTTTGATTTTGAAATGTTTCTTTGCTCAATTCCTAACAATACTCATCCTCCTAATTGGATTCCAACTTGATAATACATTTTAAATTATTTAAACATATAATAAAATTCAAAAGTGGGTTTTTTTTTGTATTTTTTAAGGATGAAATTCCGAAATGCAGTTTGATTTTCATATTTCCGAAATTTTCTGAACTAAGTGTTATATTGATATAACCATCAGAGTTAAAGCACGGACTAGAAAGACTATTCAAGTGAAAATTAAGTTTCTAAATGAGGAAAAAATTGCCTCTATTTTAACTTGTTTTTAAACGATCTTAATTCTTATTATTATAATTATTATTTTGTGAAACCCATTATTTTTCATCTTTCTTATGTTAAGTGCGTTTCATACATATATTGCTCTACTCCCTACCACCTTTTGAGATTTCACAAATTGCAAAATAATTTAGTTGAAACGGTACCAGGACAGAACGCTTCATTCAACTCATTGCCAGGAACTGCTCAACAACAGAACAATTCTTTCGAGGACTTATGGGTTTTATAACAACATGTGCTGAGTAATGGAGGAGTTGGGATGATTGTAAAATAATTTATTCTTATTTCTAAATAATGCGGCTCAATTATGACTTGCGTGATGTAGAAATTTTGAACTGGATAAGCATTTTTAAACAATTATGATGAAACATTTCGTGAAAGACGATCACAATGTGAATTCATGCATCAACGGTTCAAATTGAATGGTCCTTTGTGATTTATAAAAATCAGATTACATTTGTCGCCAGTATATATATTTTTAAAGTATCAGCATGCTATGCTAAAATGAAGTCTAAAATATGATTCAGCATTTTTCACACTTTTTCAAGTCAGATGCTGTCCGTAAATTGCACAAGCTAGAACGAGTGCCAAATTGGAAGTGTTTTTGTGCCGACAGGATAATTAAGTGCATTCGAAATTCCATTCTAATCTATTTTTAGTGAAAATAGTGTAGTACTGGTCTCTTTACGTGATAAAACCACATATTTTTCTCTTGTATATCTCGCATATTGAAATTTATCTTTCCAACATACGCCTTTATTTCTTAGCCGATAAAACATTTCACTCTTTATGCCACTTAGTTATTCAATATAATTTATTAAACAGACAACCTCGTGCCTTTTCATTGAACTTAACTGAGAGAAATAAAAACTGATTTCAGTTTTAAAAAACTATTCGAAAATAATTTTTTTGAAAAAGCTTCAGTAAAAGCAATTAGGAAAAATGTTCTTCAGAATTTAAACTTCTCAAAAATAATTCTCTAGGAATTATATTCGTCAATCAAAACTAATTTCTGAATCTATTTTGTTGTTGTTTTACTTTATCTTGTAACCAAATACTCAAAAATCCAAGTGCAATACGAAACAAGCATTCACTTTCCTTTGAGTTCGGCGAACAACAAAACTTTTATCGAATATTTTTCTGAATGAAACAAAAAAACTTCGGCGCAAATTTTGATCAAACCGTGTTACGTTTTTCTTATGCAACTCTTTTTGTATCTGCAGCCCTTCTGAAATGTCTTTCCTCCCGAACGCCTCCTGAATGTGGACACTTCCGAAATCGATTTCTTTACTAGGAAGGCAGCCACCCAGTTTACTGTCTAGCCGAGTAGGAAAATTTGCTTTCACTAGGCTTAATGTTTTCGTTTCAAATTTTCTGATATGTGGAAGTTTATTATGCAGAAACTTTTGTTGGAATTGGAAAGTAAAACACAGTTTGCATCCTGAGAACTCTGGAATCAGTTTCGGTTTGAAAGAGCTGGCACTGAAATTTCTATTCGTAAAATCTACTAAAATCATGTTAAACATTCAATTTACATCTATAACGAATGATTTAAGTTAACAGTGCAAAATAGAAACATGTTATATCATTACGTTCAAATATTCATAGGATAATATAAAATTGAAAAGAGGGTGATATACGTGGATAAAATTCATTTTAAGTAATAGTAATCTATATTCTACAGAATGAAATTTCATAATGAAAGCTGTAGTAACTTAAATATGTAGAATGACATCATTTATTAGTAAAGTAATAATTCGTTGCTTCTTTCTGTCTCTTAATCTTAATTGCCATTAACTATTTTGAAAATGTATCTTGTAGATTATTCAATTCGGAAATAAAGCTTAATTAGATCGTTGAAGTTGAGAAAAACATCGAAAATTTAGTATAAAACATGAAATATCAAATGCATTCGCAGATAAGGAAATTCTATTTAATGAAGTAATGAAAAGAATAACATTAGTAGGACAAATGTTTTTGCTTGTTTCAGTCGCTATTTTCCTCTTTCATCGTTGTTTTTATGAATCACATAATTTTTCTATAACTTAATTTTGCTTAAAAAAGTAATTTTTTATGGAAAGTTTTAAGTATATTTTTGAATCTTCAATAACATTTTTGTTGTCTAAAAACATTTAAGCTAGAATGTTGCCCCCCCAAAAGCACATTTGTGGTTATTTAAATTATTTTAAAATTTGGAGGCGACGTTCTTATGATACAAACCCTAAACTTTTCGGTTTTATTAATATGCAGACATTTGGAACATTTTGCGAACAAAATGAAACTTAATGAGGAAAATAATCACAATAGTACCTTGTTATTTATGCATTTTTTAAAAAGACTAGCGTGTTGTATGTATACAGGAAAAAAAACTATCGAATTCATCTCTAATTGAAATGCGATTTCTTCATTTTATATGAAGTTACGCGAGGAATTCCATGAAAAGCTATTTTTTCCGTGAATAAAATAGCTGCTATTTCAATATTTGTATAGTCATTTCAAGTCGAAAATCCTGTCTTTGGATTTTTCTTATTTAATCTTTTGTGTGTCCCTTACTTTTTTTCACGTTTCAGTACTCAGTAAAAAGTAATTCCTTCTCAACCAGATCTGAAACTGTGTAATTAGACAATTACAGTGAAGATGAAGAACAACACAATAGTCTTTGAGTGCCGTTTTTCTTTTGAAATCTATTTATATCATAAAGTAATTTATTATTTTTTGGTTGCATTTATTTTTGTTGAGCAAATTGTGTTTTTATGCTACGATTTTTACTCGCCGTAATAGTGTCTCAAAAACACCGCCGGATAATCTGAGGAGAAAAAAATTATCTGTTAAACTGCTCAAGTTCTTTTTTCTAGTCTGGGACTTGAAAGAGCGTAATGAGTTAATTTTTTTTCGGCTGTGTGCCCGTCTTCAGTATATAGTTTACCTTTAATTCCTATCAAGGATTGCGATTCTAAAAATAACTCAGTGTTTGTCGACTTGTAAAATAAACTGTAAATAATGAAAGAAAGGTGAATGCGTTGTTGCGTTAGCTTTCTGTCTTTGGGACGGCGATCTCAATCATCCTCAGCTTTTGTTTTCAAATGTATGTCACACAGTCTCTTGTAAATCATTTCGTTGCAAATAGATTTCAAAAATGAATCGGAATTAATTCATTATTTCTATGTCTTTGTTACTCAATTCAAGACATTGCGCTCACCCAGCGTTGCATTAAAAAATGAATTTCAATTTATGAGTGCTATAACTTATTATTTACGTTTCTAAAAGTATGTGTGAAGAGATTTAAATGTACTGTACTGTGAAATACTATACATTTAAATCTCTTCACACATACTGTATGATGTATTGTACTGTACACATACTGTATAATGTACTGTACTGTGTGAAGAGATTTAAATGTGTAGAACGTACTTGCACTTTTTTAGTGATTAATTTCACTAAACAAAAAATAAGCCGTAAAAAAATTCCTACAGTTTTTCTGTATTAACTTAAGCATGTGATTTAAGAGAAAATCAATCTTCTTGCATGCATATATAAATACAAGTGACTTCTATCTTTAAATCACTCTTTAAATAACAAATATATTTTGATTGCAATAAATTATAATTGTGATTTGGAACTGGGAAGTACTGTAATTAATAGACCAAAAGTTATCCAATTTTAATTTTCAGATGCCGCTATCATGTCAAATTAGCAATACTAAAAAGAAACAAAAATGGTGGTGATGCGCATTATTTTTGATTTACACCATAAATGGGTTTCCTTAAATTCTGTATTTATAACTTAAAATCCATTAATGTTACTGTCTGAAATTAAATAGCAAAAGGAATTTCCAATTTTATGATTTACTTCAAAATTTCGTTGTAGCTTCCATAAATGAACGATTTGTGTTTTGTAGCTTGTGTTTTAACCGATTTTCGATTATTAACTATAAAAAAAGTAAATACGAGGGTATTTTGATGTAACACCAAGTAACTCTATAATTTCTATTTAATCGTTATTTTCTGTTTTGTCTGTATTTTATCTTGCTAAGTGTTAAATAACTTTGACTTCACAGAAGTATTTTTTTTATTTAAAGAGATCACAAAAAAATAGAGTTAAGAAATCTCGCCCTGGCCTGCAAATTTAAAATGCAGTACGTAAAGAAAAAAAACATTGTTTATGTAATGTAGCTGTGAATTTCTTCTTAACTGAATGTACGATAGAAGAGCTGCATTAGGAAATCACCATCTTCTAGTGGTGCCATTCACGAAACACTTTCTTTTACGGAGAAACAGGAAGCCCAGTGAAGCTTTCAGTTGTTAGAAGAAACGAGTGGTTTCAACAATGGGGGAGAAGGGTAGATGTAACTTTCGTCATTTTGACTCTTTTAAGTTCAAAGATTTTATTTATTTTGGAAATAAACTTTGGTTCTAAAGTTTTAAGTACAATTTCGGAACGGTTTGGATAGATATTTTTAATATTATAATACCGTATAAGTTTCAAAATAAGATCAGGTCCTGTATTTACTGCAAAAAAATCCCTTTAAGGCTTATTACCAGAAGAAATTTTATACTTTCATATACAGCAATCTGCATTTATTTGTTTCGGTAATATGCCTTGAGTAATCGAGAGCAATAAGTCAATTTTTTTTAATTTTTAGTTTGTAAAAATATGAATTTATGCATTCTTATGGTAGAAACATTCTTCGTTTAAATATAACTTGGATTGTCGTTTATTTTAAGATTTAAGGCGAATAACGGCAATTATTAAATGTAAATATACATTAATGTCTAATTTTAAATCCATTATGTTCATCGTTTACCATTATGGGCGTAATACGCGAGCCTGACAATCAATCTTGGAGGATTCATATTTTAAAAAGTCATTTGGGAGTAGGTTTGTTTTTGATGAAACCCTTACTAATTCATTATAAATTTAAAAAATAAATAAAGGGTTATTGTGCCAAGTTAAACTTTTCCCATCAGATTACCCTCCATATAAATGTAATAATATCTTTGTAACTTAAAAAAAAAAATCTTTTTTGTGGACTGTATTTCTTTTGATACTAAATCCAATGACACACGCCAAGGAGATGTACGTGTTAGAACGGGTACACTGTTTTAAACGGTTTGTTGATTCATTCTTGTGCTCTTGATGGTATAGGCACGTGTACTGCTGCAGCTGATGAACTACAGCGGCTGCTATCAGAGAAAGAGTCAAGGAGAGAGATAAAGAGTAAAACTGATAAATATGTTTTAAACACATTTTTTCTTATCGGAATCGACGGCTTTCCTTTTTAGGAATAGATCCGATTCTCGCTAATCTGTCAACGCTGCGTTCAACTGCAGACACTGTCACCGAAGGGAGTGATGTCAATGATTGAAAAACAAGGCTTCAATAACCCTTCCTGGTAACTCATATTTCATAATGGTTTTTAAGCCAGTTGAAGCATAAAGGGTTAATTGATTTTTAGTGTTTTACTATTAGGAATATTATTTCATCGGGATATTTTTTTTACTCATCTTATTAAAAAAATTTTTATTTGAAAAACGCAATTTCGTATTTGTGTTAGCTTGCAACAGAAATCCATTAACATTTCTAACGATTCGATGTGGTAAACTTTGAACATAATTTGGTGCTTATGTTTAATTTTATTTGCTTTCTTATTTTGCTATGGATTTTTTCTTTTGCATTGAAGATGAATAAGTTAATTTACTGGATGGGAAAAAATACGTTGCGTGTGCTTATTTTTTGCAATTAGGGTAGTTTATTTTGGAGTCTTGTGCAGTCCGGTGTTTTAAAAAATCTACAGAAGTTTCATAAATCTATATAAATGCAGGAAAAATTGTTTGAGCTTGTTAAATAAAGCTTGTTAAATCAAAAATTAACTATAATATTTTCTTCCTTTATTAAAGTGTAGCTGTAAATAAATTTATTACTAATTATTAAATTTACTAATAATTAAGAATCAATCCAAATTTATTTATTAGGTTTTTAAAAATTAAATTCAAAAAATGTTTGATATGAAGTGAATTTTTGTGGCATGAGGATGAAAAGAAAACTAAAATTTTTCAAAAAATTGGATGGATTGAAATTTGGATAAAAGTGGGTTTCAGGCATATTTAATATGCTATTTGACTTGATGCTTTATTCTTAAAATTTCCATATGCATTATTTCCAGTTTTGTTGCCGATTTTCGATCAGAAAAAATTATGTCTCTGAGTTAGTGTTCATCGTATTTGCATAACACAAAATGCTCTCTTTTTCGAACATGTTCCAGCTTTCTTTTTAAATATTAAAACTGCACGCAATTTCTTAAAGCGAAAGCAGTTATTTACAACAATCATGTTCATGCTGCTTTATTTTAAAACAACACGCAATTTCTCGCAGGGAAAACGGTTATTTACAACAAAAAAGCTATAACGAGTTTATCAATGCCGTGTGGAGAAAAATTTTCCCATCCTGATAAAGTGTGCAGATAACCTACAAAAAGATAAGCCTTAGTAATAGATGTCCTTATCCGATTTCAAAGTAGTTGAATCGACATAATCCATTTCGGAGTGTTTTCTAACAGAATTTCCTCTTATTTACTCTAAATTAGGTTATTATTAAATACGACGCATTCTTCTTTTTTCTGAGTTACAGATGAAATATTGTAAATAAGTGAAAGATGAAATATTTTAAATGCTCTAAGTTGACTTCATCAGTATAAAAAATATTTTCTGCAACACTGGGTTAGAGTTCCAGAATAAGTTTATTTTAAACCACAAGTTTATATATAGTGTATTTTGTTTTCGGCTGAGACAAGCTTTTAATTCTCGTTTTTTGGGTTGCAAGTGCTTTTTAACTCGTTTCTTAAGTATTTTAAGATATACCTTATTTTGATTCACTTTGAATTGTTAACAAAGATTTGAGTTTTTGATTTTTTAAAAAAATTAACGATCGAATGCTTGCCAAATTATCTGGACTAAAATTTAATCCACCAAAATTATGGATGAGTTGTAACAAAATTAAAATATTTAATTTTTGGATAAATTTTTCTTATTTTTAATTAATTGCAAAAGTCAGTTACTAATTTGCTTAATTTTTGTGCAGGAAAATTCTACTTTCTCTCATTATTTTATGGTGTTATCAAATATCAAATTTGTTTATGTATTTTACAAATTTTCTTCTGTTTGCGTTTCATCAAATCGGCAAACATGTCCTAAATTATTCTGTGGAAATATCGGAAGATTTTAATTTATTACTTACTACTACAATATCAAGGGTTATTAGGAATATTAAAATAATGGAATTTGCTCTGAAAGTCTTGGTGTTTGTTTTGCGTTATGCTTTTAAAAATCTCTAATTTCTTATACATTTTTGGAAGCATATCTAGCATAAATGAAATGAATGAACATACTGCTTGATTTAAGCGGAAGCAACTTATGCATCGACTTAATCCTTCTTGAGTTCGTTATTATTAGCAAGTAAAGCAAATAAGCGCTCATTTCTAATCTAATGTATCGACCTTCATTCCTAATGAAAATGCTATACAACGTTAATGATTAGACGGAAGTTAGGCTAATAATTCAGTTAGGTTAGTTAGCCAATTACTTGTTATGGCGGTGAAAATTTTATGGGCTAGTTGTGGTTCTTTATGACTAATTCATGTTTTTTCATGTTGCTTTTCAGCATCTAATTGATTTGTTACCATAAAACAGAACTTCAAACTACCGAAATCAGGCTAGATTTATATTAGTTCTGTTTAGTCTTTAAATGAAAACATCTAGTCATGTAAATTATATTATTATTAGCCATTTAAATTATATACATAATTTATCATGTAAATTATATTAGTCATGTAAATTCAATGGTAAGATGACATTGTTCCAAGATTTGAATTTTATATTGGGTTTGCTTTATCCTAAAGGAATAGTTTATTAAAATTTATTAATTATTCACTTCCAATTATTTGAAATTTGGAGCCAAACATATTCCTGCTGCTTCTCCTCGTCCATTAAAATTTATTTTTAGTCATTTATATAATTACCGTCGCCATAATACTTTTTATCCTTTTCCTATATTTATAAGTGTCATCTTTTAAATACTTTTTCAATCCCAGTTTCAAACCAATCACATACTGGAAATTTAAAAGTCACATTACTTATTTCAGTCACATCACAAAAGACTTATGTCATTTTTTACTATGACCATAGCTTTGCGATCTTCAATGGAAAAACGTGAATAAAAGAGACTGCTGCGTCATGTAAATAAATGTTTCACAAGTGTTCTCCCCCCCTTCTTTAGTTTTAAAATTCATCTTTCTACATAAAGTTCGTCTTTTTCATAATTCAAAACATATACCAACTCCTAAGTGGGATACCCCCTCCCTCCCCTCTTCCGTCTTTCGAGGGCAATTACTGTTATTGTTACCATGCATGACGTAAGTGTAACGGTCTGTTATGTAAGGATTTTCTTTGAAAAAAAGGCTGAGAGTCGTCTTCCCTTTTCTAATGGTAGAAAAAGCAATCTATTCCTTGCATTATTTAAGGATAAAGAAAAACATCATTTTTAATTATTTCAGAAATTAATAGCATTCTAAATATGAATAGCTCTGGCATAATAACTATACGAAATATTACCTAATACAGGTTGTTAGCATCTATTGTTAAAAATTGCCTCTCGAAATATTTTATGAGAAAGTTTCAGAAGGTTATAAGGGCACATATCATTTACATGCATAATTAAAAATTATTAAAATAATCAATTTTCAATCCGACTTTTTTTATTCACTCTTTTCTCCAAACCTACTTTAAATGTGGATAATGAATGCGTCCAAATCATAAGTATAGTTTCCCCGTAATGATCTCCCCCACCGCCATAGGAAGAGTATAATGAACGAATGGATCATTTCATGCTGTTGATAAAAGCAGCCTCATGACGAATCTGCAGGAAGCCAGTTCGTGCATTTCAACACAGTAGGTTTATTGTTATTACATCAGTAGGAGATCGGCACAGCAAACATTTTCTTTTTGTATGGGGGTTAGAACTATATAGAAATGTAAAAATTTCTGTGTGTTATGTGTATTATTCAAGAACTGCATGATGATTTGTTATGAGAGGCGCATCTATGCATTACTGAGTTGGTACTTCTGGAAATTCTGTTAAGTTAAAAAAAAAAACCCTGCAGAGAGAGTAAATGAAATGAAAAGAATCTTTTCGTGGTGGGTGGGAGAATGTAAATAAAAAGAACAGTGAGAATTCCATTGTAGGAGTTCTCTATATGTATTTATTTAGCATGGGTGTGTCGATAATTTAAGAACGAGGACAGGTATTTTTTACAAGTGCATTTTTTGAGTTTTGGGGACTATTAAAGATATTTATTATTTAGTTTGAACAATAGTAGTCATTGTCTCGCTTAGTTTCCTCTGATAACATATTGCGAGCCTCTTGTGTCGTCATTGCCACACTTTGATAATTTTGCCGCTTAACAAGCAACATCGTCTATTTCGAAATGCCACAATAGAAAGGGGAGAAAAAACTGTATTTTCACAACCAATAACGAAAAATTCGGACTTTTTTCTTCATTTTTTGTCCAATTCAGGAATGAAAATGCTCTTCTAATTCTATATGAGAAAAAATTCGAACTCTTCGTTCTTGGTTACAATAAAATTCAGTTTTTTCTGCCTTTTGTGAAATTTGGATACTTGTTGCTTGTTAAATGGCATTATTCATTTTAATTATCTAAACAGCTGTAATTGATATTTTATGAATATAAGTTGTTAGTCACAAATAAAGCCTTGTAGGGTTAAAGATAACGAAACGTATGCAAGTGCACGTGTTAAATAAACAGTCATATAACGGTTGCAGATAATAGCCCTTTTTGAAATATACCGGCTTATTATTCTTAAAAATCTTCTCTCTGTGATATGGTTTGAAGAATTCGATTTAAATGCACTCTGATAGAATACATGTTTTACTCATTCATTGAAAATTAGCACGAGAAAATGCTTCCATATGAAGTTCCTGCATTTTAGTTTTAATAGATGCTATCAATTCTTCGAGTTAGTCATTTAAATTAGCAGATATATGCATGTGAAAGTCATCATAGACTCAATTTATTTTTCAATTACTTTGAGACCTGGGCTATAACTGGTTTAATTCCAAAGACACGAGATAGCCTTGGCCTTGACATGAGTCTGCTGATTTATCCTTGTTTCTCGAAGGTCGACATGTCATTTGAATCTCTAGTTATCTTTAAGTTCACTGAAAAGGTTCTTCATAATTTAGGAGCTTAAAGAAAGCATAACTAATGCGATTGCGTCAGGAAACGTGCGATCCATGATTGATAAGTTATTCCGCACTTGGAATTATCAAATTCTCATTCAAGTAGAAGACAAAACCTCTAATCAGAGAAATTAGGAAAGACCTTCATACAATAGTTAGTGCTTTGCACACTTTTCCGGCATTTAATTTTTGAATTTAAATATATACCTATACATTAATGGCTGTATAATATTTTAATGACTTACCATACACATTTCGCCTCCATATGTTTTTATTTCATGTAAAGAAAAATCAAAGGTGACAAATGGTTTTTGCGTCAGATAATACTTTTGGATTACAAAAATTGCTGATTTTGTTTTTTTAAAAAAATACAAACAGTAACATGTTAGACTTAATTTAAAATAGCATAAACAGACAATAAATACATTATTATGTACGTTTGTTAATTTAGTTGCTCTTCTTGCAAATTTCCTTTTGAAAATTTAGAGTAGTGATAGCTCAAAATAGAATTTAGGTACATTCCTTCAACTTTGATACTTTTGTTTCTTCGTGGCTTAAATATTTGTGTAAATTAGGCTTGATTTTACGTCCTCATTTTTTTTTGTTCATGTTCTTTCAAGAGGGAATTAGTAATTAATTTTTCTAAAAATATTTTCTGTTGAGTCTATTTCATTTGATTTTGGTCACTGATTTATGTTTTTGAAAATTTCATAAATTATTACAGCTTAAGTATTGTTTTATCAAATTTCTTGAAGAATATCAATTTTTTAATGATTTCAATGTATGTAATCGGCATTTGAAGTTCATAATTCAAGTAACCAAATAAAACAAACTGCAGAAATTAAATATACCTCTGATTTTAAAACGAATAAGTATTGAGGCTTCATATATATTTATCTAATTCCAGTATATAATTTTATATAATTATAGAATATGCAATTGAAGTATTTTAACTTTTTGATTAAAATATTATCAAATGTGGGATTTTACTTTACAATGCATTGAAATAAAAATTAGTTTTATTTTTTGAGCATTTTTTTTCTATAAGTTCTACTATGATGACCGTTAATTCAT
This sequence comes from Argiope argentata, assembly GCA_026289955.1. Taxonomy (NCBI): domain Eukaryota; kingdom Metazoa; phylum Arthropoda; class Arachnida; order Araneae; family Araneidae; genus Argiope; species Argiope argentata. Next base: position 7,464,094 of record JAOUZG010004146.1, on the reverse strand, counting down.
GGGTTAAACTTTAAGGATAGGTGAATACGAATTAAAAATAATATGTTTGTTTAGTTTTTAGTGCAGCAAGGGCGAAAATAAATATAAAAAAATTGGGTGAAAAAAACAAAGATGCTGAAAAAAATTGAAAAAAAAACCCACCTCCATTTTACTTTCATATATTATAATACAAATGTGCCATTACCAACATCAATATGGACCTAATATCGTCTAACAAGTGATTGTCGTACTTTTATTCAAGATTTTATTACTTTTATTCACGTACAAGTATTTCACGAATAGTTTCAGCAGCAACTGAAAGACATGAGATCTTCATGAGAGTCATTTTGAGTCTCGTAGACAATGTATTTTTGCAAGTTTCTATTGCTTACTTAGACTGACTAATTCCACACACACTTTTTATTTCCAACCCAATATTGCTGCCCAAACAAATGCTTCTTTATATTCAATTTTCCCTACCCTTAAAGTTTGGCCTATGAATTCAGGGACACATTATATATTTGAAATGTTTCAAGTTCGCTTATAAATTGTTCGAATAACATCAAATCTAGAAATAAGCGAAATAAAAGGTCAATAAAACGAGAGTAAGACGATCTATTCACAAACATTCCTTTTTGTAACCTTGTATCGTAACTGATGGCTATCCTTTTATGAGTGTACTATTATTGAATTTGAATCTAATAGGCCTTTTATCTCATTGAAATTTCTACTGTATAGGGTTTCGTTTTTCATTCTCCCAATCTTTTTTAGTTATTAGTTTTAGCTACTGTTTGTGCTTTTTCGATGTCCAGACGATGGATTTTCCCGGCCTTGGTAAGAAGACATAACTCTTCGACTGGCGGCCGATTTATATTAAATTACCACGAGATGTCGCGTCGGTTTTTTTCACCCCACATTACTTGCGCCGTCCAGATGATTTCAGCGTGTTGTAGACACACTTCACAACTACTCCAGAGAGACGCCGTATGAATTTGCAAATAATCTCTGAAGTTAATTTTAATTGTATCACGTGATTCCTTCGGAGATATTACAGGGGATTCAAAATCAATTGGTTTCTAAATGTATTCAACGGGTTGAAAAAAAAGGGCTCTTGAAACATTGCTTGTTGTTGCATTTTAAGTGTAGAGATTAATATGTGCGATTGTTTATTTGGTGAGCTAATGCGAGTAAAAAAATTGAACATCTCAGATTAAACAACTGTTTATTTTTTCTTCGAGGTTCATTATTCTCAGCGATCTGAACTTATGTAAAGCAATTAATGTTTGTTCTAAAGCATGCTCCTCTATTGTAGTTTTTTCTCGTATAATCTACTTCTGCTAATTTTTTTATTGCTAATTCATCTCTTTCATATTTAAAATAACCAATAAATTCCCTTCATGTCTAGAATAGAAGGAAAACCGATCATTCTTTGTGAAACAGATGAATGATTTGTGATGTGAAAAGCAGGTGTTTACATACAGAATAACCTTACTCTTGGCTCGAATTCTCTTTTAGTGAAAAGAGATAGTTCAGGGTTAGGCTCTTATTTAAATAAGAACAATGAAGTAGGAATAGCGTATCGTTTGGTCCAATCTAGGTGTTAGAACAAAGAAGTTGGAAGCACCATACAAAGAATTTAGCACAGAATAACGGTTCCTTGATGCTTACGTAATTCACTTCATTTGTTAATGAAAAGCTACTGAAAAAGAAAATGGGACACCATCTCCTAGAAGCGCGTTATTTGTACATTTCTTTTTCTTTCTTTTTTTCTTTTTCTGTTTGCGTAATGTTGTGGTTAATATTGCAAATGATGAACGAATTACTACGTTATGATTTAGACCTGGAAACAAATTTAGTAAATGGGTTTTATTTTAGCAAAAATTCTTTTGATTAGTATCAAATGCGATGTACATACTGTCAGATAATGACAATATAACCAATCGATACAGTCAAATACTAAGATAATTAAAGCCGAAATATTCTTAAATTGATTAAATTGTATAGAATTAAAAATTGGTAAATGTGAGCTCATGTTGCCCAACATGAGTAATGCAATTATCAGCATATTATTTATAAGTGGGTTAATCCAGTCTTTGAAGAGAGTAAAATATTTCTGACTCTGAAACATTAGTTGCCATCTTAAATTTTTTAGAACTTTTAACCCTAATAGACAGAAATAATGAAGGAAAAATATTAACATCTTGCTAATCATTAAAATTTTTGGAGAATTTTTTGTTCAGTTCCTTCTCTATTTGCAAATATGTGCATTTAAGAGTGCAAAACTTACTTTTATAAGTGGAACACTTTTTAAGACCCATATCTTGAAAGAACTGAAAAATTCAAATGCGTATTTAATTTTGTGATACCCGCGTGCATATTCTGCTTTAAGTGTTCGATTTAAGACAGTAAAGGGGAAAAAAAGTTTCACAGTTCGCGTTTGAGAAGGATGTGCATTTCTCAAGCTCTTTCATCTGTTCATCAAAGCATTTCATTTGAATTTAGTCATTTAGACATCATTTAATTATCTCCTAGAGTTGTTGACATTTTCTGTTGTGGATCGTATATTGTTTTTTGTATTGCGTATTCCATGGTGAAAAATTCACAACTCATTGGAGCATTGCCAAGGTCTTTTCTGCAGTCCCCCTCCCCTCCCTTCCTCACTTGTGTATTCTACACTCAATTGTGGTATCTTCCTTTTACAACTTTGTTTTATTACGCTTGTCTGTGTTCTTAAAAAAACATAGTTTTACCCGTACCTTATTTTAAACGTCAGTCATTAGATTGTGACGTCTCTTGATATCGGAATATTTCTTTCCACAAATGTCAACAACTGATGCGCAATTCTGATAAATTTTGAAAAGCTTCTTACAAACTAATGAAATAGATACGATCCCTTAAAAAATTTCGTTGTAAAAAGAAACTAAAGAGTGGCTCTGTACTGAATAATCACACATATTTTGTAGTGTTTATATTTTATAGTGAAACAAAATTCATGTTGCAACTACAAGATACTATTCTCGTTTCTCGTAAAAAATGAAAAGGCGCTGTGTATTAATATTTCCTGAAAATGAATGCAACGCTGGGCTCCAATCCACACGCATCTACAAGGAGCTTCCCACTTTTTATTGTACTACCAGTCATGACAGAGAAAAGGAAATTCATAATATTCTGTTGAAACTCCTGCCTCCTGTTGAGCTTTTTCTCAAAGTTCTTTGTAGATATCGAAAAAGATATATAAGATATCGTGTGAACGGCAGAGCTCGATTTTGAATGGATTATTAGTTTTTTAAAGAAAAAGACATGATATTTTATGAAGCTGATTTCCTGGGAAATTATTATTATTGTTTCATGCATACATAATAGGGATAATAATCAATACCTGCGAGCGTTATAGAGCATGTAGAACTTCAAGATGGTATAATTCATTTGTAATATTTGATACATATTCTTTCAACTTTTTAACTTGAAATCTGAATGTCCATTTTTTTTATCGTTGATGTGCCATTTGGCCCTTTGGTCGTCCACTATGAATATAAATGTTAATTTGCATAATGATATTTTTATATTAGATGGAGATTTAATCATTCTAAGTGCTTTGCATGATCCTCGGACGATTTTTTGTCATAGTTAATTACTTATGAATTTTTAATTTGGGATATTTTATGAAATTGTACAACGGCTGCTAGCTAATCAGAATGGTAACTTTATTTTCTGTTGAAAGAGTATCCATGTGCATAAATTTTCATAGAATACGCGTGCAATATTTAAAAAAAATGATTTTTTTTTTTCATTTTACAGTTTTGTAATAAAATAATTTAAAATTTGCCGAAACTTTCTAACAATGTGATATCGAACTAATAACTGTAAAAGTAATTGATAGTTTGTCCGCTGCAGTTATCATTCACACTTAATAAGATAGAAATATATATAATATAATATAAGCAGAATTTTATAAACATGAGTTTTTTAGATTCACTCCAAATCTTCACAAATAAAGCACGTTAGCATCAAAGAGGGTCGTTAATTCAACAAATCAAACCAATTTCAAAAATACACTTCCTGCAAGTTTGTCCTGCTGAGAGAAGGAACGATTGAACATTTTTCTATTTCTTCCCTCGCAACAAATTGCTGGCGTTTTTTATTTCTTTGGAGTAGTAGAAGCGAGCCAGCCATGTGGGGATTAGTTGAGAGACTTCCAAACCAATTTTTTTTTCTAATAGAATTGTCTTTCTCGTTAGGATTGGAGTCTCGTCTCAAAATGGCCCGACCTCTGGCTTGGAAGGGTCATAAGTTTGAAGCCGTTGTCATGTTATTGCTCAAGGAGCACTGGCTCTGGGAATCCTTTGCACCGTCAGTGAGAACTGGTTTCTCATGGATGCAAAAGGGTCGCATTTTTAAAAGAGGATTGAAAAAGAAAAGAGAAAAAAAATTACTATGCCCAAGTTGTTCTTGTATATCTGCTGAAGACTTTTGTTTCTTTACTTTTCCGAGAAAACTCCAATGGCCATGAATTCATCGAACCGAGTCCTGTCGGTGCTTCATAGAATTCCCCCGCTTTTGGACACCTCGAAAGTTTTTCTCCTGCCTAGCTTAAGTATGGATCTCTTTTTATTCAAAAATTCTTGGAGGCTTTAAATTTAACTTGCTTTAGTTTGTTTGTTATATACATGTATATACCTATATTTTCTCAAATATTTTTTGGACCACTCTTGGGAATTATTGGTTCTACGTTATCTTCAACAAAATATATATCCAGTTGTATGAGGGGCCAAATACATGTTAAAAAAATGTAATAAAAATTCATTTCTTTCTAGATTTTTCCGGCATCAAATCTGGTAGTATGTATTATGCACTACCATTCTATTTTCGGCATGCGCTTTGCGGTATAGTTTCTGTTCCTCCATTTCAAATGAGATTCCCTTATACCTATGAATATATGCATTATTTCTGTTACTTCGATCTAAGGTGGAATTCGTACATGTTATAAGACTTCTCATGGTATGTTTGCTAGCAGCGTTTCAAATAAAACTAGTTATCCTTGTTGCCCCTGAGGATGTACTATCGTGATTTTCATATGCATAAGAAATGCATATAACCATCGTTCTCGAGTTTATTTTAAGACATTTCTGAGTTTCTCCATTCTGATTATACTTGGCAACTAGGTTTCCGAAACAGAAAACAAATCACTTTTATATATAAGGAATTTTGAAATAATAATTGAATTTTATCTTTTTCTTTCTATTTCTGCTGATGAATATACACCAACGAATCATACTGAACTTAAGTTAATTGTGTACATTTTCACCTATATATGATTTTTGATTAAGACCTTTTTAATAATGAACATTCCTACCAAAATGACCAATTTATGAAATATCATTGCCTTGCTTGTTAATAGACTAAAAGATGTACTCTATATATTCTACATGATGATGCTTGTATTTTTCTTTTATAATTAAATTTCCTTGTAATAATTGAAGAACAGGAAAAATTAGTAGTGTTGCTGTACATTCTTTTGAATTAGCTTAGAATCATCCTACTATCTTAATGAACGATTAGTATAGTCATATATATTTGCTTTCATTCTTATCAGTAAATCTCATATTACTATTCATTAAGTTGGAGCATTTCTATCGATTCTTTATAGAAAAAGATATATCCTTACATGCGGTGAATCTCATCGAAATTCGTAAATCGCTTTTTAAATTATCAAAATTATTCTGCTTCAAATTTGAATTCCCTTTTTCATTCTCTGTTGAAAGATTGGAATTGGGTAAAAAAAATTCGTACATTGAAAGAAAAAAAAAGTGCGCGAACACCATGACCTAATTGAAGGTGAAAATTGCTATCACTAGGGAAATCGGATTCTATGGTTGGCTTATTTGACCATTTATTTTGTGGAACTGGATTTGAAATGAAATTAGGCATTTTCCTTTGATTACTCTCCTTATTTTTTTATTCCTTTACTGCAACGTGCGACGAAAAAATACTTGTCAAGTATCATCAAGTATTTCATTCACTAAAAGTGAGGAGGAAATTGTTAGGATTCTGCTTTTCCTCAAATTTTGGTTGATTGCCTGCGTTGGTTTGCTTCCAGCAATGTAGGCGTAGTCAAGATTTTCACCCTACTTATTTTTGATACTGGGATTCAATCTTAGCTTTTTTAATGCTTTACGAATCGAAAATCTTTTAATATTTTTAAGCTATTAATCTTTCATAAATGAGCTGGAAAAATATAAATATTGTTGGCATAATTAATATATTGCTAATGAAATAGTTGTTTATTTGAAAATATGGGAACGCTTAAAAATTCTTCGTGTTTTCAAACTTGTCAGCAATGAAGTTTTTAGGGGATAAAAATGTAAGAAGCAGTAAAAAAAAATTATTCGGTAATCAATTCATTTTTAAATGCAGTTTCTTGAAAGTAATATGTGTTTAATACCATGTCCAAAAAATGATGGTGCTTGTGAAAATATTCAGTAAAATAATACATATAAATACTTCTAGATTTAAAATTTAGGGCTCCGTTAGCAAATTAAAAATTCTAATACCGAAGAACAGTAACACAGGAATGAATTAAATTGAGAAATGTTGTCTCCACTGAAAATTCTTTATTTAAAAAATATCTATAATGGTAGCATGAAATGAAATTTTTTTTCTGTAAAATAATTTTGCAGAAAAATCTCTTTATTTTCAATTTACTCCTTTTGTTCTTTTCAATACATTTGGTTCTATGCTACGGAGAAACCTATCCTTTGAATGCAACTGAAGTAACTTGATTCGTATATTTGTCATATATTTTCCTATAGTTTTTTCCCCCTCTACTTATATTTTAAGACCCCTTTTTTTTAAAAAAAAATCGAAACTGTTATTTACATAATTTAGAATAAATTTTGGTATTGGTCTGAAAATCCGAGAAGTTAGGCTTTAGATCTCAGTAAAGAAAATGAGAACAGAAATAAATATCTCCAAATGTTCTCAGAATTCGTTATGAATGTACAAGTTATTTTCTGATAATACTAAAGCACTGAACTAACATGAGAATTTTTTTAAATAAATATTTGATAAACCTGCTAAATATTTTTTTGATTAGACGACTTCTGATTTCTTGATATATTCGTATAACTTTTCAAACCATAAAACTTTTTAGATAAAACATCAGCACATACGATATGAACAAATAAACTATATTAAATGTTTAGACAAGTCCACTTAATATTTTCTTAATGCAATATTGTTACTACTCCTTATTTTTCCAATATATCTCTCTGAGATGCTTTGTATTTTGTTTATTCTGGATTATATCCAATATCTGATGTTGACTCTCTCGAAATATTCCACCAATCATTCTTTACAATATCGACTTAAAGCGTTAGTATAATCAGCTAATGAATATGTCTAAAAACACTTGCTCCCTTTGGGCGATGAAACCAATGACGAAACTCGAGAAAGGTAAGTTATTACATAAGCTCAATACGACCTCTTCCATCGATTGTAGTTCGCCTGAGGAACACTTCATTCTAACCGAAGGTAAGATAGAATTTCATTCACTTCTTGCTTTTGATCCATGAACCCATTCGGACAGAACTGTTTTTTTTTTCTTTTTCTTTTAATGGCAACGATTCCAGACATTTGCTCTGATTCAGTAACCATACGTTTTTTTTTTTTAAATTCCTGATGAGGGAGAAATATTTTCTCTCATTTAGGTCAAAAATGCCATTTTTTTTAATTATTGAATGTTAATGTTAAAAATGGTAATTGATTTAAGCAGAGTATGTCCAGATGGGTTGTAGTGTGTTATGATTTCGAACTTGTTAATTGATCTAGGGTCTTTCAGAAAACAAATTTCTAACCGCTAATTATCTTTGTCTCTCTTTACATTTGAGTCATCTGATTGCCATGTTTTCCTCTTAACGAATAATTCTTAATATACTGTTTTATAAACAGTTCCTTACATGTTATGCTTTTAGTTTTGATTTGTAAGTGGTCAGATGATGGTCTAGATTGTTCTGAAATTTAACCAAATATTGGGAAAAAGCCAGATGCATCTGCTTTTGAAAGAATTTGAACATTATGACATACAGTTATGCTTTCATTATATTTGTATCTTAGGAAAGAACTAAAGGGCATTAAAAGTTATGAATATGTAGGAAAAAAGGGAAGATGGGGCTTGTTTAAATTTTGATAGTCTTTCCCCATTATTATTACAGAAAATCAATAAGTAATCGATTAAAATACCTTCCACATATTACTTGGTGAAAATAATCTTCGATTGATGCATCATAAACTGTGTTGCTTAGCTCTAATGACCAAAGCATAAGTTTATTTTTCAACTCAGAATTTGCTATCTGTGTGATATGCCAAATAATTCAAATGAAATTAATTTTAACTTCTTATAAAAACTAATTACATATTAAAATTTTAGAAATTATTTAACCGGCAGTTTTCTGTAAGTGAATGTAATCTTAATGCAATTTACATAAAAAGTTTCAAACTTTTACTTCAAACTGGATTTTCGGGCTGGCTTGATTTCTTGACTGGATTTTCTCGTCTTGGAGACTTTGTCTTGGTTTAGTCTTCAAATGTACGACTTAAAATATCTTTAACGGTTTGTTAAGTTTTAGTATTAATTTTTTAATACCCTCCTTCTTAAATGGGTATCGGCATTTTTTATTACATTTTTCATTTCAAATGTCGACTTTTGACGTTTTAAGACATAATCTCGTATTCTTAAAATGGCTGGACTTGCTTCAAATGAGTAAGTATTTTCATTCTATTATGTTATTACGATCTGAAAGACCCTGGTTAGTTTAACAATAATAATTTTCTAAATAGAAAAAAAAAATATTTTTGTATTCACAACTTGCAAGCAAGAGTGAAATATTGTTTTCTTTCCTCTCCGTTCAGTTGCTGCACTGTTGATAATGAATCGATCGATTCAGGCCTATCGATATCAAGATGGACGATTGATTGGGATTATGCACAACTTCCTCCCTAAGAAATGCCAAGAAGTCATTGCTATTTATGTTGTGAGCAAATAAATTTTGTTTCTGCTCTGAAGCTTTATTAGTCACGTACTTGGTCGTACGGAACCTGTGTACAAGCTTAGGAGGAAGCACCACATCTTGGCATAAAGGCATTTCTTTCCTGATTGGAGATTTATGGAGAAGACAAAGCTTTTCAGACTTTCTCCTGCAGTACTGGATAATTGTGTTTGTGGCCATTATGCGTCTTCTATGGCTCTTTGAAATCCGTAATAAATGTCTACTACGAAAACGGAAATGCCACTGATAAACGAGATAGCATATCGGTAGGTTAAGTAACACAGTTTTGAGTGTAAGAGCCGTGCCTGAAGATTCGGGATTCTTTTCCTGGTAATTCCTGCTTCTTTCCTATTCAGTTTTTTTTGGTCATAGATTATTGCTTTTGGAGAGTTTCCGAATCAATTCAGGGTGATGTACTTCTTAAAAGTCCATTAGTTTCCCTCTGACCTAATTCGTTTTCTTTTATTTTATATATTGCATGGGCATTTTGAATATATTATATTTTACTAGGGTATTTTTTTTCAAATGCTTCACGGAAATAGGAGTTCCGTTTTCATCAGGGATCATATAACATGTTCAACAACATTGTTTGCTTTTTACTCTTCTTTTGTCCAAGTCAATAAAAATCTAGTTTAACGTCTAGATTTGATACTACATTAATAAATATCAATGTCAAACTTCGAAATATTCTAGCTTCTTTTAAGGACTGGATTTTTTGAATTCATACATAGCTTCAATTTACGGTTGAAAGAACCAGGAAGATTCTTTCTCTAATTCGCACATCTTATTGTTTAAAATCAAGGCAGACTCAAATCCATGAACCAGTTATCACAAAACATTTGTCACTAAACTGTTGTGACGTTTGCTTCGAAAAAGTAGAACGCTTTCTGGGAAGTTTTTTAATTATCCAAGAAAGGTTTATGTTCTTCAGAATTATAATAAGCTTATTTTTCTTACATCGTAATGTGTCGATAATATTAATCAAGATGCATTTGCACTTTTGTTGAAATGAAGTAATTTACTTCTATCATACATTCAAATGAGGAAAAAAACCTACAACTTAAAATAAAAAGTATTAAAATTGTACCGCTTGAAACTCTATCTAATTGAAAAAGTTGCGATATTGTGCAGAATTCACTCAAGAAAGTACATTTTAATCGTATTATGTTACACATTTCTATTGTATAAATAAGATAACTCATTAAATGTACACAAATCATTCGTTTGAGGACCATATTATTTATTCAAAATTTGTACTCTTTGAACACATCTAGTAGATTGCATGTGCTCATGAACTTTCTGATTGTTTCTATTTCACAGCGCTTTGTTCGTAAACTTTTTCCTGCAATTTCTGAATAATTCCTGATTATTTTTCTACTGCACATTTCAGTGAATTTTGAATTGGAAATTAGAAAATTCCATTATATTTATTTTTAGCGATTTAATCAGCAAAGTAAAATTTAGTAAGAAATATACTAAATTTGCTATCCTCTTTTCTTCAGTGCCATTTCTGAGACTGACTTTTGAAATAAGTTATGTATCTTGGTTAATAAAATATTTAGTTAAAACTCAGTTTTTGTCTTTTTATTGTATGAAGTTATAGTCCTCTATATTCAAAAACTGCGTTTTGAAAAATTGATGTCTATATTTGTGTAATATGTTTTTTAGTCTTACAATCTCATTTCGTTTCACTGCATTATTGAATGAAAAATTGTTTAATGGTGTTTTCGTACCTGATTTTTTTCTGGCTTTATAAATAATTTCAGATGATTCTTCTTAAGAAGGATAAAATAATTCTATATACCTCTTTGAATGACTGTAATTCGTAATCTTGAATATCAATTTCAGCTAATTAATCAACCTTCTTAAATATATCGGATATTTTTAAGCTGATAAGGATAAAGGCTCAAATGTATTATCCCCTTCGTTTAGGAATTTTTACTTATCTTTTAAATTAAAATTATCTGTTCCTTAGATCAGAGAATAAATTTTTTTAAAAAATTAAGTAGTGATGAGCATAACAGAAAACATCCTGTAATCCACAAAATTCAATATAATAGTTACTTTGAAATGAACTATTTTATCTATCAATGACAAGTTCTGTTTTCAATTATAAGTTATTGTAAATCTATTTTGATGAGAGGGGAGAGAAAGTTCTGTTTTTGACAAATTTTTTCTACTTTAAAATTATTATTATTATTATTTTTTTAATAATGTTTATGCTGAATAATAAAGTTGGACATCTCGTGTATACAGCTGTTTATATTTTTTAACCCCTTAACCTTTTTATTTTCCTTCCTATCTAATAAGATGACACCTTCTATTTTGGGAATATTTTCTTATTTTGATTCAAATGGAAATCCATAGAATACTTGGCTTATCTACGTATTCGAAGTCAATTTACTATTGAATCATAATTATTATGAATTATTTATTTTTTGTTTACAACTATCAAAATTCGTACGGGCAAACCGGTTAAGGGGTTAAGTATTTTTTACATTTATTCATTTATAGTTTAACTCACTCTTGTGTTATGCATTTGAAGGTTATATCACAGCAGAAGCTGTATTTTTAAATAAAATATGGATGTTGCGCTTAAGATATTTTTTTTATTAATAAAATGTGAAAATTATATAATTCATTCATGTAGTTTATACTTAAAAATAACTATTTTTAAAACTGCATTCTTTATAATATATAGTATAATGCACACTGACTGATATTTTTTATTTATTTATTCTGAGGTAGAAAATATGCGCACATTAAGGAGAAAAATTGATTATAAATCATTTATCTTTTATAATTTTCGGGAGAATGCTGGTTATTACAATACATTTCTTGTGGTCATGAAACAAAAGGGAAATCTTATGCATGCTAGGAAAACTCTACTGAATATTTAATGTTTAGGTAATACCGTATAATCAAACCCACATGCGAATAATAAGGGAAATAATGAGGTTATTACTCTGCGCACCTGCCTATATCTGGTTGATTAATTTTGCTGCTCCATTTTAACTTGAACCAGTACAACTTTCGATAGGATCTAGAAAGCATTTCTGTTTTTAATAAGAATGGGTTACTGAGCGATTTTTTTACGTATTGATAATGAGATGCTGAGATAAGGGATTTGATAATTAAAATAGCGTTCCACATTATAGCTGTTCAAATTCATTTTTATTTAGCTCGATCATTTAAAATTATTTTAACACTTCTCTTTTAACAGTGTAAGTTCATCTCGATAGACTATCAGTACTTTTAATTTAGAAAAGGTATGCTAATTATGTATTTAATCTTGGTTAGCCGAGCTTTGAAAGTAATTTTTTAAAAATTATTATTTTAGGAGAAAGTGAGTAATATTGTATTAAATCTCCCAAATTCAATATTACGAATTATAAGAAAATGCGAAAATAAAGTACAAAAATGTGCCAAATGGCCAATTTAAATAAATATCTAATCAAAGCGATAAATCAAAAGTATTTTAATAATACAAAGTGGATTGCTCCATCTGTACGATTGTAAAATTCAAAATTTTAATTCGAATTTTGGAAAGCCTTTTTTTTTTAAGACTCAATTTACTTGAGCCATAAATTATCGCTTTTTATTCCATGCTTTTTTTTATTCATCCCGATCGCATTTTTATTTAAACATCAGTAGATTACGGCAGTGATTTGACAAAAAAGCTTTAAGATTAAATATTTTACATTATTAAATTCATGATCCCATAAAGAAAGCCAAAATGCTGCTAAAATTGTGCCATAAAATGTATATTTCTATGTTGAATATTTTTAGGTAAGATTCGGTGGCCAGTTTTACTATAGAAAATACAATAAAAAAACTAACAATAATTATGCCCCCTCCCTTATCGAAAAAACCCCTATAATTTACATGATGACATATTGTGATAGCGATATTTCTCTAATACGAGTAACGATAATTTGAGATTTGTTTAAAAGCTTAAAATGAGATAATCAGTTTTGTTCCTCGGCCATTAAATTTTATTTATCATATATCGTATGATAATTTGCCTACGTCAACCTTACGTTATCATATACAAGATCTATATTACACTATCGGGCCCTATTCAGTATTATCTATAAGTAGAGACATGATATTGAGCCAATGCCAATTAAACCATAACATTGTATTATCATTGGTTTTATTGGCATCGTATGAACCTCTTGAGCAAATACATATTTCCATTTTATAGTTAGCTATTATTAATTATTTTGTTAATTTGTAGTTAAAATAGGATTGAATTAGACGATATATACTATTTCTTTGACTTAGAGAAGAAAAAATAAGATAAATAAAATCCATAAAATTAAGTAATTTTTATATTTTTGAATATCGATGACTGTTTCTTGAAGCAATATTCTTGTATGTTAATATATCATCCACCTTCAAACACTCTTAATTTTATATTAGGAAAAGCTTCCTAGGAGTAATGGCAACCGCATAGAATTTTTTTTTTAAATTTTCCCATTCTAGTTTTTAATACAAAGCGTTTTTTCCTATCCAAAAAAAAGGTTTACACTTCAAAATAAATTGTCTGAATTTATTTTATACTGTGCCAAGAAATTTAGTTTTTAGTTAAATAAATTAAATTTACTGACGGTATTTAAAATGTAAAATTATAATTTGATAAGAAATCTGAATTTGGATAGCACATCTTCAAAACATTAAATTCACTTGTAATCGCCGCTTGCTGTTAAGCTTTCCTCTATTGGTATCAGGAATCTTGTAGGAATCTAATATCAAAATTACTTATTTCCCATCAGATTTACTATTTTACTTCAGAAACTTAGATTTTTCTCGCGTTCTGTACGTTACAACGTTAATTGAATCAAATTTGCTATTTCCATGAATAACATTTGTTATTTATACAAAATATAATAAATTCTGCTTCAACTGAATCCAAATATTTGTTCACCATGACTTGTCAGTTAAGAATTACTGCAACTTACAAAGAAATATACTTGTTTAGTGAATTATTTATTTTATTCTTAAAATTTTTAAATCCGTACGATATTTTTTGGACACAGGAAGTCATATTTTCTGAATCGTATAACTTGTGCTACGCCTACTAACACTCCCTCCTTCCTACAGGCGACAAAATGGGTTTTTAAAAAAAAAGAGGAAGAAAGGTGGTATTGATAGAGTGGGAGGGAGAGATTGAGCTTGTCCCTCACCTCTTGCAACAGTTTCCCTCCTTCTTCCCCGAAGCAGCTTTCTGGACGCTTCTGATAAGAAGAAAGCCGAAAAGGGAATTTCCGTTTGGGAAGTTATAGGGGCTTCTACGCATCAAATATTTACAGGAATTTAAGGAGCCCCACTGTTCCTCCGCCGATGTGTTTCAAAAATCAATTTTCGCTCTCTAATCAATTGCAGACAGCTTCGCTTCTTTACTTGTGAACCAATGAACCCTTGTTGAATTTTTCTTAATCAGATGACCTCAGATACATGCTTTACAGCTTCAGATACTGGCAATTTCTTTTAAAGATGTAACATATTTCTTTTTAAAGAATTTGCAATTTCTTTAAAAGATGTGAAGACAAAATTTGTTTTTGCTATGATTGTGATATTGAAACATAAAATCATGCAATAAATATTATAAAAATCATCTTATTTTGGAAGCATGACTTCCATTTAGTAGAATACCAAAAAAGGAGCGTATTGACTTCTTTGAAACTATTAATTTTTTTTATGAAATTTTCTTTTGTAATTACTTGATTTAATAGGAAGGAAAGGGTTTTCTATGTAATTATTATCCTTTGGATTATCGGCTTTGCTAATTTCATTAAGTAGCCTTAAAATGCATTTGAAAATATGCATTTTTTATCGTCTTTGAATTATTTTGTATATTATAAATTATAAAAGAAACAGAAAAATACACAATCCATTTTCTCCTCGTATAATTTATATCGAATATTTCTCCATTTTTATCCAATCGAACAAAATGTTTTGAATTAAAAGTTTAAAACGCGGCTCTTTTGTTATATCACCATTTATGATTTTTTTTCTTAATGTAACTGTACTTCTAGCATACTAATAAGTATTTTGTAGCAAAAGATGACTTTTATTTGTTGAAAGTTATTATGAACAATTTAGAACGAGTTAGTTCATCTAAAATGAAACTTTGCATTAGATGGATTAAAATTCCTTCGCATTTTAAAATTTCAGAGCTATAAATATAGTAAAAGATATTTAATACAGTTGCTTTGTACTCGTATTAAGTGATACATAAAGCAAGGCAATTATTTAGTATTGGGAACTGTTTTATTAATCGGTAAGAGGAGTGATAGATACTGGCAATGTTTTTAAATATAAAGGTTAACATTAAGTTGATACCAAAACAATGCCGTGGCTAATTGGGAACAGTCATTATAACTTTGATTATTTATTTCTTATAGTTGGCAACAAACAGGATACCGACTCTTTAATTGTGATGCAGTGTTTTGAGTTTGCTTGAGAAAAAAAACGCCGTCAAGTTTTTCATGTCAAATTTTACAATTCAACGCTGATTTTGATTTAATGTTTTACACAGTGCTTACTTTCAATACATACTTAAATTACACTAGTGTTAAAATTGAAGGGAAACTACAATTGTATGAATCCGGTGGAGTGAGGGGGGAAAATGCGCTTTCCACCCAATTCAGTGGAGGAAACGACCTTGTTCGCGGCCGGGGGGGGGGACAAAAGCGAGAATGCTCTCTACAATAAAGGTCATTGAAGCAGCTGGTCTCGCTCGAAAATACAGTCTGTCGCTTTCCTGGGATATCTATGTATACGTGGGGAGTCTCTCTCTAGTGTGCCATCGACCCTATGTATGCCATTGCCGCATAGTTCTTAGGGGTAGGTTAGAGAAATTGATTTTTCTTGTCTTGCAAGACTGGGAAGGGGGATTTTGTACCTGCTGTAGTGAATGCCAGGGGTTTGTTACCTTGCGGTTTAGAATCCTTGGCTCCATTGATTCAAAAGGATGTATTGCATATACAGTGTTGCGTGCAATTGGAATAGTAATATCTTACATTGCTTGGCAAGTGCTTATTTAGGTTCAGTGCGTGAAGGCTGATGGCGCATGACGAAATTGAGCTAATCTTTGTAAGAATGAACTTTGATTTGATAAAGTATTGAGATTCGGGTTCTTTCTTAATTTATTACTCATGAAGCTAATGATTTTTCGGTAATTAATCGCAGATAAGTTATGATCTTTTGCGGAAATCTACCATTAAGAGAAAGGTAAACAATATAATTATCCTTTTCTCGTTCTGATTATTAATTTTTGCTTTTTATTTTTAAAGCTTAAATTGCAAAAAAAAAAAAAAAAAAACTTTTTAACATTCTTACTTTTAAATTAGTTCCTTAATACAATATTATGTGTCTAATTTCCTTTGATATTTAATGCAATCTTCAGAAATTGTGACGTAGAAGGATTTTAAAATTTCTTTAATGCAAAATTAAGCTTTTAAAAGTAAGTTTACGCAAGACTTAATTAACATTTCGAACCACACAAGCAAAAATAATATGCATAAAAAATTGTAACAATCTTATGAATAAAATTTTTAAAAACTATCACTGTACAATTATTCTTTTTTTCACCGTTCGAAAAAAAAATCTTTATTTTTTGTTCCAAATAACGATGGAACAAATGCTCAAATAGAAGATAAAGAATTTGTGAGATTAAGAAATTGCTTGTCTCTAGCTTCTAATTTTTTTTTTTTTTTGAAAAAAAAAAAAAACCTTTTGATTTTAAGTTATGTGGGACAAAGTGAAAATGCATTTTATCGCTTAATTAGTATTGAAACTACATCCAACTGCGCCGAATTATTTCTTTCCTGAAATTGATTTATTTAAAAAGTCTTTGTTAAAGATAGTTTTAAAAAAACTATATGTATTTAATTTAATCTTTACAAATTTACACGCATTCATTTGTTTTACACCTTCATACACCAAGCGCCCCATTTTTGCCCCACACTAGTTTTCCTTTTAGAATAAATTCTTATCTTTTCGGTTTATTGATTGGCGAAAGCTTTCGACCATGGTGCTTCGTTTCTAGAAAAAAAGACGGAAGGACGGGAGGGGGAGGGGAATGAGCGAGCAGATTGCATGGTTAACTTTGCTATTCGCGACTCTTTTTTCCCTCTTCCCCTTTCGCTGTGTATTAAATCTTGGACCGACCCAATTTGGTAAGCAGCGCCTACCGTTCAACTCCCTGCTAACTCTATATGACCTCGAATCGTTGAAGCAAAAATATGGTTTTCCGACTAGACTTCCTAATTAAAGTTAGATTTTGAAGTAAACTCTGAAGGGAATAATACAAAAACAGCAATAGAGTGCCTTATGAAAGGTAATATTATCGATAATGGACTTGGACTTCTTTTAACTTGCAACTAAAATGTTCTAGAAATGTGTTTTGATGTGCCGAAGCCTGACTGACTGATTTTACACTTAAATAATCCTTGGCTATTTGAAGGCAACTTCATAATTTTTCATATCGGGGCTCTGTCATTCCTTATCTCTGATTCTAAATATTTTAATATATAATCTAGCAGTGAAATCGCTTAAGATGTTATTCTTTCTAAAGTTGCGAAGAAATGTAATTGCAATAGGATTGAAATGAGATTTTTGTCCTCCGAAAAGGACTTATAATAAAAAAAAATAAATTATTTATGCTTGTTAAATATTTGCTTTTTGTTAATAAAGTATATTTTCTTATAAATTTGTCAAAAGTATCTCTAACACCATCGATAAAGCCTTATTAATTTTCTTTATTTTATTTTACTTTGAAGTATGACTTGCAAATCTAAGAGTTGGGGGGATAATTAATTACCTCTTGGCCTTCGAGTTTTCCAGAATTAAAATTTCAATTTCATTTATTTCTCGGAAATGAATAAAAATAATTTTAATTTTAAAAACATTAATGAAAATAGTACTTTTTATAAGTGTACAAAAAAAAGTAAGGATTCACTCATTGTTATATATATTATAAATCTTTGTACTCAATTTTTTAAAATCCGAAATGTACTATCTAGTAATGAATAGAAGTCGATACTTAATTTCTAAATAATTTGATATTAATTTCCAAAAGTATTAAACTAGTATTTAGTCAGAAAAAATACCCAAGTGTACATGATTTCAAAACTAGTACATAGGGAAGCGAGAGAAAAAGATAACAAATTTTTATCATTGTCAACATGAAGCAAATTAAATAAAAGTATGAAAAAATAAAACAAAAAGATTTAATTGAAGAGAATCAACTGCCTTAATTTTATGATAATTGAGTTTTGTAAGCCAATGAGCCCATACGTTCTTTAAAATTAAAAATTATAATCCTTAAAATATTTTATCGTAATTTTAATTTCAATAGCGCGTCTTAAGCCTTCCCATGCTTACAGAGTCTTTTCATAATAATTGCGAATATTTAGTATTTTGTAAGTAAACTTTTTCTGTTTTTACCAGCTTATGCATTGAGCAGCTTATAAAACTATTTTTCCATTAGCAACATAAAGGCTGAATCCGATAAAATTCTTACTTATTGTCTTTCGTCGTATCAAAATTTAAATTAATAAAAACATAATAGTTTTCGTATTTATGTTTTGAGAGCTGACTAATTTGTTTTGTTTGCAAAAATGGGAACCATTATGCTTGATTCTTTGAAATGTCCTTGTCGACAAAAGAAAGAATTCTTGAAATGCGAATGTTGAAACAATAGGAATAAATTGAATAAATTGAGTCTTTAAAATTTATGCCAGGAAATGGAAACAAATGCTTTCTTTCTGTACTCCGTTTTGGTATTGTAATTTATTGAAAATCACCTATTGCTATCATTTCAATAAATCTTTTGTCAAATTGTCCATAATAATAAGAAAATGTTAAAAGTTTAATAAAAATCTTCAAAACATGAACTGAGTTAATCAGCCGTCACAGTTTTGTCGTCATTTTCTCTGGAACTCAACCAAGCACACTTTTCTTCACTTGGTTGCAGAAAAAAAAGTTGAAAGGTGCATCAAAGGAAAAAATTACAGCAATTTTGTGATCCCACCGAATAAAAAAAAATACACTTCATTAGCTTTGAAGTGTATTTTCAATATTAAAATAAATAAAAACAGAATTCTGAAATTCGATTATTATATTTATTGAATAATGCTCAAAATCAGTTTAATTCGTCGTTTGGCTCTTCCCATGACATTATTCTTAATACCATTTTGTTTTTATTGAATACTATGATGGATATATTAGGTTCATTAACTCAGCTTGATTATAAAAGGCTAAGTTGATTACCAATTATAAATCAACAGTTCTATTCAAAATTTTGGATAAAATTGGGTCAATTATCCGCAATTTCTCCAATTTCTAAAAATATTGAAACTGAAATTCGATAGTTTTCCGATTCAAAAATTATTTATAAAACTCAGCTTGTGACGTGTTTTTATATAGGACTGGTTTTTTTATACGACACCTAAAAAAGGACAAACTAGTGTTCTTTCGGTCGGTCAAACAATATTCTTTCCTTCGTAGAAGGTTGTATAGATTCTTTGTAACTAAGCAGAATCTATGAGTCCGACCAAATGTTGTATAGAAATTGAGTTGTGTAATTCACAATCAACGAATAAATTGAAACAAAACACTATAGATTCCTGCTTACAAAAATCTTTAGATTAATTCTTAATTTGACCATTCCTATTTACCCCTTTCATTTCCGGATCCATTCATTTCCCTGGGCAGTGCATTCCAAAGGACACTGAATCTCGCAAGGAATGCGCTCGCGTATTGTACTTTCGTGGAGTGTGTTTGCAGCTAGATGGTAGTGGATGACATAGTTCAGTCGGTGAGACGCTCTTTCAGGTCACCGAACCAGGAAAAAAAATGTCTTTACAAGCTTGCTGCGAAGCTGCCCTGAGGCAGTCGTGTTTCTTTTCTCTTCATTGGATGCCTTTTTACATCGGGAAAAGGTTTCTGTTTTTGTTCACAACGTTGGTCAGGATGTTTATGTCACTTGCGCTATCACATTACTTCGCGCAAATCAAACCGTTGGGGTTTGCAACTGAAGGCGACTGGGAAGGTTAATTGCTGGTGGAACTGTGTGTTATGGGAACATTTATTTGTTAGGTTTTCGAGTGCCGGATAAAGTGGTTAAATAGTGCTTGTTTTATGATAATGGGGATTTTATGCTGAATTTGACTTTAAGGCATTTTTTAATTATTATAAATCAAACTTGAATGTTTCTTTTAAATCTGAGAGTTATTTATAAATACCTTTCTATTGTTTAAGTTATTATATTTTGAGCTTTTATTTATATATTACACGTCTTCCTTTAAGGAATTACAAATATTTTACAGAAACAAACAAAAAAAGAGCTATTTTTGTCAACAAGACAATAAAAAAATGCACACTTCATTGTATTGAATGCACTATTTGAATTGATTTGGCATGATGGCTGAAAAGAATATTATACTTATTAAAACGCAATGTATTCTAAAATATAAAAGCTCTTCTTGAGCAAAAAGTTGTATTTAATAAAAGATATCATAACAGGGTCGTTTGAATGTCGCACAGATTTATTAAGAATTAGATTAATAAAAAAAAAGGGTATTTAAGTATTTAATTAAACTGCGTGGGCTGAACCACTTTTCAAGTAATTTTGATCCTTCGAAATGGCATAAAAATATGACACTTGGCGTCTTTAAGTTCCACAGAAGTGGGACACTCTTAACTTCACCACGCATCAAAGAGCTGGAAAAAAGGTTTTTTAGTAAAATGATTAATAATGATGTCTGAACTAGGAGAAGGATGTTACAATACATTTGCAGACATATACTTCACAGTATTTAAATTTAGTTTATTTGTAGTCTACCGGCCGTCTGCATTGTGAAAAAGGTAGGAAGCTTGAAAGTCATAATGACTGAAGGACTTTACTGCTGGCGATGGACTTAAGAATCTGATTTTTAAAAAAATTGTAATGGTATTCAGTTTCTGATTTTTATTTATAAAAAGGAAAGGGCTTAGGGATAATATGTGTAAAAACTAAAAATAATTTATTTTGGTTACATTACTTCCCCTTCTTTCACGTTACTGAATCATTTAAGAACACGCATTGCACCCCTCCCCCCGAAATAACAGAGACTATAATAATCCAAAAAAATTTAAATTTTAAAAATACCATTGTCTCCAATAGAATATAAAGCATTTCTCAAAATTTTTGAACTCTGTAGAAATTTCCCGATTTTCGACAGATCTAGTAGAAATAAGAAGTAATGTTGATTAAAAAGTGTTAGTACAGATTAACGAAATTATTTCTTGTTAAATGTTATTTGATATAAATTTGTGTATCTAAGAACATTTACTACAAAATTGTGAATAAATAATTTAGTTTGATAAGATTTGTAACGTAAGCAGGACATTTTTTCTTTTTTGAATGTTGAAGCTTTTTTTAAATTTTTGAGGACCTGGCATTTGTTTAGTTGCCATTTAGTGTTTTCTGGTAGCATTAAGGTTTAAAGCAAAATGTATTCATTTGTGTTAAGAGGATTAAAAGAAGGGGGGAAATCATAATCATGTGTGACTTTTATTTTCAAAATAAATAAATAAATAACGTCATTTTTGCCTTTTATTTGAAAAAAGATGGAAGATCAAGTGGTCTACAGGAAAAACCTTTTATGTGCTTTGTTAAATCAATTTTGAAAAGTATGCATTGAATCTAAAAACAGTACAAAATACGGCATAATTGAAAAAAATAGTCGTCCAAATGACTTTCTCTCTAACTAAATAATTTATTCACTCTTATCATTTCTCCTATGTGACAATCTTGAGCAACCATTGAAGCGTTTGTTGCGCAATAGTGATATCAAAAGCACCCCGAGATAAGTAGAACTTTATGCAAAGGCAGAGTTGATGAAACACGTGACTTTCAAAATGAAAAAAAATTAGCATACATTTCATGTGATAAAAATTTTCCACCAGCATTGAATAGGCATGCAATTTGTGGTCCCTTCCAAAAAAAAGTTCTAATGGACCCACCCCTGTTCTAATGGGCTGCATTGAAATCGGTTCATAAGACCAGTTTTTATATCTTTGAGCGTGGTTATATTTTTCCCTCCTTAATTCATCCGTGGGTGGAGTTTACCAAGAGTGAATCTCAAAACCCGTTCTTGTTTAAATGTTTTTCGATATTGGGAATTCTAATTGAGACTTTTAAAGTTTGCATACTAGTTTTAACTAGTGAAGTGAACCAAAGAAGGTCAGACGATAAGCCTTTTTTCATGTGATTATTCATACAGGTTAGTTATGGGTTAATTTACATTGAAGTTATACAATGAAGCATTACATGTTTTGGGATCGGTTATAAAAGATATAGCCCAACCTATACTAACGCTTTTACTGGATTACAGTTGGGTGTTACGTATTGGTAAAAATTTATTGTGGTTAGACTGAAATACGTCAGTCGTGAAAAACTATTTCGGAAATAGTAGTCTTACGGTTAGCATATTCAAACCACAATGATCTATTAGAAATAGTTTTGGGCTAGTTTTTAAGGAAATTATCCTTCTTATACTTTCTCTTACCAAATTCATATATTGTTTGACAGGTGGATAGTCTAACCAACACTCACCTTCTAGACTAGTATCAAGAAGAAAAGTATCAAAAGCAAGTTTGGAAAGTTTGTTAGTTTAAGTTCGCAATAATAAAAATTTTCCAATTATCTTTTAGATATTAATCTAGCAGTCACTACAACAAAAGTTATCTTAGAAATGCTATCTGGCTTTTAAGAATGGTAAAATGCTTCAAGTCTTTCAAATTAGAGATTTTCACTAACTCGACGTGTGCGGGGCCCATTAATATTACTAATCGTGTTTTTAGTACAAAATCTGTCAAAGGAAGTGTCTAGACAGGACAATAATATAATGATTTCAATCATGTGGGTTACAGATCTACTATAATGGTATAGTGTAAAAGAAGAAAGGGGTAAGAGTGATTGATAGGTTAGGTCAAGGATTTACCCTCCTTTCAGCCGGCTGGATGTGAAGGTTGAGATTAACGTTTATCTAAAATTTTCGATGACGACGGACTGTGAACTGCTCAGCACCGAAAAGTCGCCAAGACTCCTGTGTGAACGTACATTCGACGTCATTGAGTGAATCAGAGACAATCGGAGACATCCACCATTGCAGGCGCCGATTATTCTGCCATTTGTGCGGAATATTTTGAATAAATACGATAAGTGCATTTTTTTTCAGCAATAAAGCCAAATAAAATAAATTCTTTAAAAAAATTACAGAAAAGCTTGTGAATGGTGGTAGAATCGCATGAGCGAGAGAAAAGAAAGAATCGTTTTTTTTTAATCAGTTTTTATTAAGAATGGGAATTCTAAAACATTTTTCAGCTCTTATGAATTTCAGAAAAATAAGCTACCAGTGAATAAATGTGTAACCATAGTGAAATTTTTAAATTTAATTTATGAAAAGTATTGTAAAAACGTTAGCATAAATACAAGAGGGATTTTTTTTTTCAGTTGTACAACTTATCAGGTTTCAAATTTTAACACAAGATAGGGAAAATTCGATGACTGAAAAAACATAATTAAAAATATAAGCCATCAATGTAAAGAAAATTAATGTCATCATAAAATATTTTAGGTTAGCGCCTAGTTGAATTTCTTCATGAATTGAAACAAATTGATTTCCCGGGCACATAATCCTGGTCAATTAAAGTATCCATTAATAAAGTAACAATTAAAAATGTGCTTATCTTATATGAAAAATACTTTGTTTTTTTTAGACAAAAATATCTACATAATCTCTTTTGCTATTCTAATTTTGATAATTAATTCTTTTGGAGAAGATTTATTTAATATCTAGTAACTACATAAAATAGTGTGATGTGCTCTAGATTGAAAACTGAAATTTAAATTGAGTGAATGCCCATTAATTTCAACTTTCCCTATATAGAATCGTTCAATTTAGGATTTATATTATAAGAACTTAAAATTCTTCTTGATTTTCATCAGAATTATAGAAAATCTGACAATCTACTGTAATTATCAGCTCAAGGCAAATTTTTACTATTTACTACCCCTATAAAAATAGTCTCATGAATGTTTGGTGCTTCATTAATGTGTGATATCACTACTATGAAACCATTACTTATTTTGTCTGACATTAGAATTAATTATTCTAAGCCACTTCAATTGTTTTCGCTTTTTTGCGTCCATTAATAACATTTTTACTTTTAAAGTTTATTTTTGTCTTTTTTTTATTTTCCTAAAATTTCTTTGTTCTTTTCGCCTTAAACCAGCAGTAATCAGAATAAAATTTAAATAACGCATTGTTTGTACAAGTTGAGGAAAATCACCATATTCCATCTCTTATCAAGAGTTAATTTGAAATTCTCCGCGAGCGATATCTACAGATAATGTCAAACCATCTGCATAACAAAATGTTCTAGATGATTTCCACGAAGCCATACCATAATAAAAAAAACATGCACAACGCATTTGTAACCTTTTGGAATGATTTTTTCCTCTTACTACAAAGAGGATTTCGCTTGTATGAGGAAGCATTCACTCTATTTCTACAGCTGCTGATGCGCTGCATTCGAGTCGTGATTTCGTAACCCACTTTCTTTTCACTGTGTGACGTTTTTAGCCATGGGTTGCAAGTGAGATGGTATTGTCAAGTGTTTCAGTTGCCTATCGGGTCAAGTTCAATGATTGAAGACACTCCTTTGTCTCTTGTAAAGAAGTATCGGGTGGGATCCTTTTCGGGACGACGATTCTTGGAAGTGGGAGAACTTTTCGACCTGCCAGTTAAATACCAAGTTGTCATTATTTAATGAAGTAGGTGGCTTAAGCTTATTTTCGGCTGTTAAACACAATTAATAACTTCTTCTTACTGGAACAGTAGTTTCGGCTTCCCGCGGTGCTTTTTTGTAACTATACAAATATGCAACTATAAAGCCATAAAGGAAAAAAAGTTTAGGAAATTAATATCTTAACCGTGCTTTCATAACAATAATGATAATGACCTGTTTTGAATGGTTCTCCTGATTTATTATTATTATTATTATTGCTAGCGATAAAATACAAATTGAGGAATAATGATGTACTGCTTCGTGATATCACAATCTGAAGGAGGAAATCAGAAATGCTTTGAATGTTTTATTTTCTGTGAAAAAAAAATGCCATAAATTAATGTTACCTATTTCGGATTTGTCGTTGGACACATTAAAACAAGCGCTATATTTAAAAAAATAATAATAATAAATAATTTTTATGATATTCATGAAAGTATTACAGTAAAATCTTGTTTAAAGGCACGCTAAAAGATGAGCAACTGCATATCGGTACGTTTAATAACGTGAAGCGCCATTTAAAAAAATTTAATCATGCAAGAACCTTTTCGTAATAATTAATTGCTGAGTAATTTCAACCGTCTCTGGAATTTTATTATTTCACGATTGGGTTTAATAGATATGATTTAGGTAAAGTGATGTAAAAAAAGAACCTGAAAATAGCCGAAATTCCCTAATATGTACATTAACCGACACGTTTTAACGAAATACAAGACTGTAAGATTAAAAAAAAAGTATGTTTCTCTAAAATATTTTCTTCAAAAGATAATCAATTACGAAATTACGAAGAATTCAGAAGAATCTTTGATTGTCGAAACCAGAAGCATCCCTAGAAAACAAACTTAAGCTCGTATAATTTCAACAAACACGTTGAATTATTGACAACAATTTCCAAGTTGCACATTCTACCTGGTAACTCTATCTTCTGTTTATAAATTTTATTCACGCTTTTTGAAAATTATTTTCCCCAACCAAGGTCAGTTTATCAAAAGCGAATCTGAAGCTGTAGCAGCTTGTACCTGATGCAGGAGTATTCATGGAACTGAATGGAATCTTTTTGATAAGCTGTTGATATTGTAATGAGCGAAATGTCTTGGTGACCTTGATAAAAAGACGACCCCGCCGATGATTCTAGCAAACATCGTCAAAAAAAATGTACCCTTTTCGTAATAAATATATCAAAGAAAAATAGTTTCTTTAATGGGAATGCTCGTTTCAATGCAAGACTTGTTCTGATGTTGCTAGTTATCTTTATAGATCTAGAAATCCGAATGATTTCGATATTAGCTTTCTTTTTTCACTTTAAATTCACAATTAAGTGCTCTTGCTTCTGCAACAACCCATTCTTTGTTTCTACTGCAATGCTTTTAATGAATTGCGGATTTAACAGCAGTTTTCTCCCCAGAATTTTAAGCAACCAGTTGAAGTTTCATAAGTCTGCCAAATGTTTTTATCACTCATACGCTCTGAAATTTTGCTCAGCTCTTTAGGAAAACTAGATTTTTATTGTCCGCAATTTTATTGGATTTTTCAATTTCAATGAAGTGATACGTTTCTCGCTTAAGCTTTTTTCGATAAAGAACTCAAACCTGCTCAAAATCTTTCACACTAAAAAGTGTTCAGGACTTCGTTTTTTTTTCTCATAAATTGTTTTGTCTTTACCTTTTTGATGTTCTGAATGGTATTTTTTTTTATAATGTATGCATTATTAATATTAAATTGATTGTGTGGCAGATTTATATGTTAAATTGATGTGAATATGATAAAAGGAAATTTAGATAGCATTGTGTATAGTTCTAAACATATATAAGAGCATATTGGCTTTGTGGCAGAAATAGTATTGTAAAAGTTGTGATTCCAGAATTTGAATTTGTAAAAGATCATTTCTCCATATCCGCCGCAATGGTAATTTACCTAGTTGTTTGGCGTTGAATATTTGAGAATGGACTGTTTTCTGAGCAGTTCTACTTGCTCCTTGTGGGGATAACTGTTCATATCTTCCCTCATTCCCAATAATCCTATTTAGCACGCAAGTCGCAAAGCTGTAGGTAAAGAGAATATTATATACAAGTTGATTAGTAGTTTAACAAATTGGTATATCCAGAGAGGTGAAACCTTAACGACTTATTGTTACAGCATGTTTACCATCTTGTCAGCTGAAATAAAAAGAACAGCTATTGGTACAAAATCTATACGGCCCATTAGGGTAAAGTGACTGTTAGTTATAACGATTTTTTAAATATATAATAATATCGTATTCGATAAGGGAAATCCCAAATGTTTTCTTTAAAAATTCATATATGTAAGCAAAGAATGAGCCACTAATCACTTCAATCTGCCTGTTTTTTGCCATTTTTCACACCTGGGACTTTAAAATCAAAATCTTTACTTTCTGTCTCGACTCTTCGTTTTTTATGACAAATGCCAGTGCATTTTGCATGCAAGCCCCTTAGCATCCCTCCTGCTTCAGTTGGGATGACAAGAATTTCGATCATTTTAGGGTAATTATTCTTCTCTCTTCAAGGGCATTCCCTTCTGTTTTTCTTATTCTCTGTCTACTGTGAATAGAATGGCTGAATAAGGCGACCTTGGTGAAAACTCAAATAGAACTGTAATTAAAAATAGCCGACTTGTGAGCGCGTTCAAAGTTAAAAAAGACCATTTTTGATGTCTGTCTTTTAAGAATCCGTGAAAACAAAAACAATTCATTCTATAAATTATTGTTCGGAAATGGTAATAGCTATTTACTGGGATGTGATTATCGCGTTTATTTTTCAAAATTAACTCTCTACGAGGCTTTTAATCTTTTCCTTCTGTCTATCCAATTTAGTTAATGATATTAATATAAAAAAGATAAGGACTCGTGAACTTTATGCAGATTTTGTTTTGACTTTTAAGTAATCGGTTTCTATTAAGCAGACTTTCGTTTAATTTTCAATATTTGTGAATCTCCGTGTCAAATTTTGTATGAAGATTTTTTTAAGTAAATGCAAAATCTCCAATAGAGTATTTCAAGTTTTTAATTTATTTGTATTATTTTACTTTGAAGTAGTTGGAGAGCTGTATTGGAATAGTTTGTAGTTTTAAATCATGGTCATATGAGGAGAATGAAACCACCGCCTCTTCAAATTTGACAGTTCATCGGTGAAAAATTAAGAACAACTTAAATAAAAATGACATCATAGATATGAAAGACTTCTTCGTTTTTATAGATAATATAAGAATTCAATTTAAACGTGATTGATGCACGTGATTTGACAGAGTGTAGACAAATTGGAAATGTCTAATTAGAGTGATATTATTATTTACATATCTCTTTATTTTTATTTGTATGCACTTCATAATAATTTGCGTTGTTCATTATAAAGGCAAATAAATTTCATCCAGATATATCAACGAATCTAATAAAACGTGCTAGACATATTATACAGATTTACCTGCGATTAGAATAGAAGTAAAAAATGTACTGAAACGATTAGTTTTTATTTACTGAAATGTCATGTTTTTAAGTAAAAAAGAAAAAAAAAATATTGACTGCTACGTTCATTAAAAAAACGTGTATTGCTATAATCAATTTAAAAATATGGGTTTATAGTTATTTTAACCACTTAAGTTTTATTTTCTTTACTATCCAATGAGGATTCTTCTATTTGAGGAATATTTTCTTATTTTGATTCAAATGGAAATCCATCGAATACTTGACTTATCTACGTATTCGAAGTCATTTTACTATTGAATTATAATTGTTACGAATGGTTTATTTTTTGTTTACAACCATCAAAATTCGATAAACCGATGCACGTACGAAGTTTAAATTACTCAGAAAGGCGATAAATATAACACCCATCAATTCTGTGTTTATTAAGAGTAAAACTTTTCAGCCGAGCTTAAAGATAATTTCTGATTTACTGTGCTAAGATGATCCGATAAGTTATCCTTCAAAAAGATAAGTAAATTTCAAAATATGAAGTACATATTTCAAAATGTGTCGTTGGGCATCTGTTTTTTGTCACGACTCAGTCTAGTATCCTTTTGTCTTCTGATCTAATTTCTTAAAAGCTCGTCCGTTTCTTATCAAAAACTGGTTCTTCTTTCTCGAGATTCGACATGTCCATCTTTTAGTCTCTTGTGTCTATGTCTAGACGACTTTAATCTTGGAAACAAAAGAATAATTGTTTTCCTTTCTTAGTCCTAACTTTTCCGCTGTCTTTAAAAGTTTCTGAAGTATGAGATTATTTCATATAAAGAAATGTGGAAGATTTCTGGCAATCTTGTACTCAAGAAGCTGTTATTTAATCTTCTGTTGAACTTTCACCTCTTATTATTAATTTCATGTTTAACCAACAAATGCCGAAATTTTGAACTGAGTGATTGTCGTCGCCACTACTTGAGTAGTTTTTTTCAGGCCACTAAAAAAATTGTTCCAGAATATCTTGTTTATTTTTTGAATTCATCTTGATAGTAAATGTTTGATTGTTGCAACAGTGTTATCTGCTTAAAGAAATATGTCTGAAATGTAAACAGTTAAATAGCCTTCTAAAATAGTACGTTTACAGAAAAGTTTTCTTTTCTTGTTATGGAAATTTCTATTTTATTCATTCAGATCTTGGAATTTTTAAAAAGTAAATTCTTGCTTCAAATCAAACTTCAAAAAATTGGTCACCCTACCTAATATTAATTTCATGAAAATCTAGAAATTATTTCTAATCTGAAATTAAAATTATATTTACATACAAATGAGTTGAACGTTATGAAGGTCAATTAGCTATTAAAGAATTTAATTAAACACGCAACGCTTGTCTTCTCGTTGCACTCCTACGCAAGGAAAGTTAATGAAAAGTGTTAACAGAGCAGAGAAAAGGCGAAATAACTAATTACTTGACCCTTTCTCAGAATTCTTTCAAAAGAAAAGTTAATCAATAGCGTGCTTACGAAGTTAGTCTCTAAAAATGATCTGGAATTGACTGCACCTCTTTGAAGGTGAATATCATGTTTCGAAAAGAAAGAATGCCATTTGCAGTTCATCATTTTAAATTCCTATTATCTCGTGTAGAAAGAAAAAAAATCTCTATTAAATCGCTAGTATAAAATTATTTTATTTTATTTTATGCTACGATTATATCCGCAAGAAAGTATTTGTTGGAAATATGTGAAATTAATCAATATAAAAACATTCCTCTCATGGTATTTGTCAAAAGATAAGCATTTTCATTTATAAAGGAATCTTTTTATGGGACCAAAACAACAATTTCCTTTCTTCTTATTTTCTTCTGCAAGTCATATCGAATAGACAACCTCAGTTAATGTGGGGATATAAAATGCAAAAGTCTTCGATTTTTTTCTGCGACATTTTGGCATATTTTCAGAATGGATTTTATAAAATAAAATTAAAATTTACAAATTCAATGCGAAATTTATTTATAAGTTACGAATTTTATTTTCATAATTTTATATACGATGTCTGTTGTTATTACCTAAATTTAACTAACAAACATATATTCATAAAAATTTTCAAAGCATTATTTATCTGCCTTCTAAATTTTTTGCCTTTTTATTGTTAATATAGGATAACTGTAAACCTGAATTTATATGGGGGTTATTAGTATAAATTAAGAAAATGCTGAACAGAATTAATTTTCAATTATTTTTTTCAATATGTACATTTATATAGATTTTTCTATTTACTGAATTTGAAAGGCAGTGGTGACTAGTTAATATAGTATAGGCATCAAGACCAGGGTGCTAGAATTTCAGAAACCGGGATCACCAATGTGATGTTAGCGGCTCTGATGCACCTTAAATCTATCAGAACCAAATGTCTGTCTCTGGTGTGTAGCAGAGAAGTTTATAAAGAGTACCAACTAAATTGTCGTTCTCGTCATCTGATCACAGCTCACAATTACGAGCTGTATTTCGAAATACTCCTCGTTTTGCTTTAAAACTGGAACTTAACAAAACTAAACTCACTTGAATGAAGAGAAAAGATTTTGTGAACGTCCAATGTACAGCTTGAATTTTCCTCGTATACTTGACGCAATGTAACCTTATCTTTATTAATAATTGTGTATAATTAACATCTTTAAAACTTCAGCGAAGGATGCGGAATTTTAATTAAAAATTTATGTTCTGGTATATCATTAGCAGTGTGGTGCGAAAATAATGATGCTCAGGTTACTGATAAACCTGTCGCCATGATGCAAGACATCCGCCCATTAAAATATTTGCTGGGGGTTCTTGCGGAACGGCGTTAGCATTCTTCATTTGACATTGAATACAACAAGACCCACAGATGATCCTTCACGTGTTTCTTCCCTTTGATGAAACTATTTGAAAGGGATTATCTCCCCCTAAGTCTATTCACGCGTTCTTAAGGATATACGCTTTTGGGTGAGGGAACTTGAAAGTTTAGGAAAGAGAGGATTGAAACCCCCCTCAAAACATCAACCAATTAGAAATCACAACTTGAATCTCTTGAACCAAATACTCAACCACTTGAATTCTTTGACTTCACGAAGGTATCACTTTTTAAAATCAGCGTCATATCTATTCTGAATTTGTAGTTGACAGGAACTATGTACAAGATTTTCTTTCCGTTTGAGTAAGTGAATTTTAAGTGAATTTCTATTAAGATATCTATTTCTAATGATTTTCTGAAATATCTAGAGTTTTTTTTTTATTGTCATTGTTTAAGCTTCAAGCAGTTTTTTTATTACGATATTCAAACTGCG
Source organism: Argiope argentata (assembly GCA_026289955.1). Taxonomy (NCBI): domain Eukaryota; kingdom Metazoa; phylum Arthropoda; class Arachnida; order Araneae; family Araneidae; genus Argiope; species Argiope argentata. The sequence goes on along the minus strand of JAOUZG010004146.1, from coordinate 7,432,497 downwards.
TTATTTGCTTGTATCGTGAACTCTACGTTCCACTAAGAGTTGTTTAATTATTGTTAAACTTTAAAATACGCTTTTTCGCTATATGTATTAAATAATTTCTGAAGTTTGTGACTATATTTATAAATTATAATTTAAAAGTCAGTATTGTAGATAGAAATTCGCAGTTCCGTTAAAGTCTCTCAAGAATGTAGGCTTAGTTATTTGTTATTCCAAAATATCGATAAAGTTCTTCTACAATAAATATTTGGCTTAAATGCGTCTTCATGCTAATATTTTGCCCACGACATCATTTGTTAGATACATTCCCACAAAAACTAAATTTTTTTTCTCTTATTGTTTTCATGAAATGAAATGTTATATCAAATTATTAAGAATCATGCTTAACTTGAATATTCATTTCATAATTCTGAGATAATATTGTTTTTTGTCGTACTAATGGAATCAATTAAGTTTTTATAAAAACGTATTGCTTTTAAATAATGATTTTTTATGCACTTTTTTTTTAAAAAATTAATGATTAGTTTTTTTGATATACGTATATAAATTTTAAACGTGAAACCCATATATGTAATTTATTTAGTTTATTTTTGATGTTGATTATTCAGAAGCGTGGTTTTAAAATGATTTTCCATTGCATATTATTATGCAAAGAAAAACCATCTTCCTCTCTTGCATCGATAATAAAAACTGTATTAAATTACAAACTTGAAGCTTATGCATATGTAAGGAGTGACATTTTAATTTTTGATTTTGGCTTCTATTTCAAATTTTTTTGAAGAATTGACGATCATAAAATAAGAATGAATATATTATAAAAATAAAAAATAGATGCACCGAAATTTTTGTAGTAATATACTAGATTCATTACAAGCAAATTATAGTGATTTTGTATGTTCATTTATTATACTGAATGAAATCTCTGCATTTATTTACTTTTGTGAGGTTTCCTTGGATGGTCATGTAAAACAACTCTTGGTGGAATTATTCGTCAAAGATTATAGGATTTACAATTGTATAACTTTATCTTCTAATACGTACATTCTCTGAATAGATTATCAGATTATTATTTTGCCTGTATTTTAATCAATACTGTACAGTACTGTTTAGTTAAAAATATATTTCAGGCTTAGTAATGCTATCATTTTTTTTTATTTTCAGTTATCTTGTTTATTAGTTTCAGTTAGGTTTATCTTTATCCATACTTCTTGTTACAGATTTAAGATATTTTTTTAGATTAGATTGTATTTTGAATCTCTTGTGATTTTGCTCTATACGTGATAGAAGAGGTTAATCTCCAATACGTGATGGAAGAGGTTATAGCACTAATGGCTACTGCTAACATTTATTTTTTAATCCTGATTTGTTCTCCTTGTCAATTGTTGATTAGTTTACCTATTGGCTAATCGATCTGATAACGCATTACCGGAATTACATCTGTTCTGAAGATAAAATTTCAGAATTACATTTTTAGCACCATTTTGTCGTTTAATTGCTTAATATTTGCAATTTTTGATTAAATTAATTTAATAAAGAACTAAAAAAATCAAATTTTATATAAATAAGCCCATTATTGCTTAAATAAAAAAAACTATCCTTTTAAATGGAATAAGTACTTGAAGAAATTAGTTTATAGTCCGAATTAGAAAGTATCGAAAGATATACATCGGAGTGTTTAAAAATTTATTCATCTGAAATCATATGTTAACAACATTTATTTTATTATTTTTCCCCTTTCTATTTCGTGTAGAAAGAAAAAAAAAAGGAGGGAGGAATAATACATAAATTAAAAGTCATTTTCTGAAACAAATATTTAAAAAAATGTATTTGTAAATAAATAGAGTCGGTGTTAATTTTAGTTAATATATCATAGAAAACTTCAGGAGACCCATCACTAGTGCATAACAAAATACGTATTAATAATGACGTCATAAAAAGAGCATTACAATATTCAACTTTCATTTAAAATATAGAGCTTTATTATGCAAATAATTATTTATGTTATTTAAAATTCATTTCATTCAAAAATATCAATTACTTTTAAATACATTATGATAATAGGCGTTAATTAATTTATCGCTATGAGGCATCTCACAGCTTTCCTTATTCTGTTATCTTAAGCATTCTCTGATTACGGATAAGAAGCCCTACGACGGTCTTAGGTAACCTTCGCCTAACCTAAGTCGCCAGGGTCGGGTATTCTTTCCTGGTATTTGCTGTCAGATTTTGACGCTACTCCCCCTATGACGCCGCCGGCACCTGCCCTTTGTTGGCACGCGATAACAACGTCAGGTACTGGGCAGTAAATTCTTTTGAGGGCTTTTTAACGTTTTTCAACTCATTTATCTTCTCAGATAGAGAAATTTCCTCAACTCCTTTTCCATTTAAAAAAAAGCAAAGCATTTTTTTTTTTCAAAAAAAGGATGGAATGGTATTAATGATTGCTAAAAGCGAATTCAATTAAGTACTTATTTAATTAATTTCATTGAATTTTTTAAAAGTCGAGCGGATTTTCTGAATTTATTTTTGCATATAAATATCAAGAATCTGTAGGTTAGAGAGAATTTGCAGACTTTAAGAACAGACTCTATTTGCCAGCTCTATTCTATATTGTTAAATGCGTCTTAATTTTTAGTTCATTTAGTGTAATTCGCGTTTCAAAATTTAATGTTATAGATTTATTTAATATAAATTAATTTCGTAGATCTTCAACCTCATCATGTTCCCTACTAAGATTATATTATTTAAATATAGGCGTTGATTTTATCGCCTATACGTAAATTTTAATTAGTGATAGTCAATTAATTTGTTCATCGAAAAGAAATTAATGTATAGAAAAATGAAAAAGGCGGATAATTGAATCTAATAAAACATAGAATAGATTTTAGAACTTAATGAGAGGTTTTCATCTTATAATTTGCAGATTTATGAGAGATTTCACTTACCAACCTCTGTGCTTTGAACTATAATCTATTTAAGTTCAAAATATCCTAATATTATGATGAGTATGTTAGTAAAATAGAATGACCGAGTTAAATCTATTCAGAATAATGAGTTTTCAGTTTTACCCCTAGTATCTTTAAAATTGAATATTAAAGTGTTAAATGTAGCTATATTCGTTTAAGGCGACTTTTCAGAAATGCATATGGCGTTCAAGCAAATAAGTTGATCAGTTTTTTAATACTATACTGATTCAGAGAATTAAAGACTTTGTATTTTATAGAATGTTAACTTTGTTAATTTAACAATAGGCCTTCCTTTAAAGAAATAGTGAGAATTTTTAATCGTTTCTTGTCTCAAATAGCTATTGATTTAATCTGATTTTTAATGGTACTTGAGATAGCAAGTATTAGATGACAGAGGATCCATTTTTCGATTGACTCACAATTTACAATTCGTATCACAGTCTCTTAGTAGTACAAATTTAAACATATTTTTTTTTCATTTATTTGATATTTCTGTTCAATGAATCAAATTAATTTGTTGGATTACAAGCAGAAAACTGGAAGCACATTTAAATCATGTCTTTATTATTATTAGTAGTAGTATTCCTAGCGCGCTCAACTTTTGTGTCATTACTTCCACCCGCAAGACTTGTCCTCATAATGCATTTCTGGTCAAATTAAACCCTTGAGCTCATAGAATCCGGTTAAAATTATCTTTTGCTCACATCTTCATGTTCCGGATTTCTTTAATTACATCATTAGCCTGAGCACTGGCCCTTATATAATTGCCCATTTCAAAAATTAAAGAAGTCTGATCTTTAAATGTGACATCAATTAACTATGTCAAATTCATTTGCCCTAAACCGGATCATGGTATGTTCGACGGCACAGAATGGATTTATTTTTTGATCAAATTAACATGATCATGCGGAAATCTCTATACTTGTCGCAAGACTTCAGAATGCATTGCAATTGTTTCTGGTTATCCTGTTTCGCTTTCAGTGCATTGTTTTTCACTGGCGTGTTCCGAACACACAGGGACGATTCGACTGACCTCCCACTTTTAGCAGCAGGCGTCTTATTGCAGGGAGGGAAGTGTCTTATCTGAATCCTGATCGATTTAATCCGTCAACTCCTCCAAGCGCCATGTCTTTTCCGTTGCGACTGGTTGTCAGTTAAGCAACCCTTTCACTAGTTATGTTGAAAGGTTCACACGAGAACAGCTGTGGACAGAAGCATTTAATGGCCATTTCCTGAATCTCTTTCTACAATCATTGTCGACATGATGAGACAAAGCTTAGCAATTAATCTTCGAATACTTTCAACTGACACGCGTTGTTTAGAATTGGTTTAATTGGACATTTTGGCTCAGCCACTTTATTGCAGTGGGCTGAAAATGACGTCTCATTTATATTTTGCCACTTTCTTTTAATGCCATTATGGTTATTGTAAAAAAGAAATGGAAATGAAATAAAACTGTACTGTGTTCAGAGGAATTAAAGGATATATTTACGTAAGTGGTACTACCCACTTTCTTGGAACTCTTTATTCTATAAGCATTCAATTAAATTCCAGACTCATTCTTGCCTAACATTGTTTTGAAGCCATTGTTTTTTCTTTCTCCCAGCAAAAGCAAAAATCCCTTTGAGGGTTTTTTTTTTCTTTGTCCTTTAAAGCATGATGGAAAAATCTCTCATATTTACTCAAAATTTGGCCTCTTAGTTTTTCTACTGAATTTAAAAAAATAAAATATGCTTTTTTCAATTCCTATTAGCTCACACTCCCCCTATATATATATATAAGCACAAATTTTCAATCGTTAATAAAATATTGTTTATCCATCCAATCAAGTTCAAGTAATTTTTTTAAAACTTGTAGAGAATCACATTTGATTTAATACAGTTTTTACAAATAATAATTCATTAATTTTTTTATTAATTAATTAAAAACTAACTTTTTTGTCAAAAATCTTCCTTTCCCCGCCGCCAAATAAGTAAAGAATTCAGTTTGCTTTTTCCCCACGCCAATGAGGTTATGCTTCATATGTTTTCGGCCGATATTTTTAAATGATTCTGTTTATCTTCGTAATTCTTGATGCATTTAAAATCAAACTTTGTTAATTAATCTTTTTTTCCGACTCATTTTGAAATACTTTCGACTTAAAATAATACAGAATATAGAAAATTAGAAATTTCTAATCTGTATTGCGTACCCGAACTTTTGTAGAAAAATCACGTATCTTGGGTTGCCACAATTGGCGTTGAAAATTCAATGCTAGTATGATTTTTTGATCAATTATTTATAGTAATTGTAATCGTTAGGCCAGTATTGTCTGTTTGGTATGGCGTTGGATTCCCATCCCTTAGGTTGCGAGTTCGAACACCATGTATAGAAAGGGGAATGGAAAATTGCCAGGAAATTTGCTTTCTATTTTGTTGCTTAATATTGTGATTCTGTCATATTTATTATAATAGTAGTTATTTAATAAAGAGTAATTAAAATTAAAAAAAATTTCTTTGTTAACTTAAGTAGGAGTTGATTTTAAAAAATTGTTTTTTATATCTTGTTTAGTGGTAATTACAAAATCGGTTTATTAAAAAATATGATGGTTAGTTTTTTAGCTGTATTACTTTTTAATATATTAGTTGGATGAAATAAATGTATAAAATATATTTTCAATGATTCTCTCGTCATGTATTTATTCATAAAAGATTTTTCGGTATAATTTGTATGGGCTTAATTAGAGCATTTCTCGATTGGATAAACTTTAAATTTTTCTCAATAATTTGGCATTACATCCGTAACCAGATTCTTATTAAGGGATATTTATTTTGTTTTCAGAAATTTTATTTATAATTATTAATGACGTCTTATAATTTGCTGGAATTTATAACATTTTCTGAAAAGTTACTTAATTTTTTCCGAAAGTTAGAATAAGATGATGAACTGAACGTTGCATGTAAAATTTGATTGAAATTTCAAAATTCCATTTTATAATTCCCTAAGTAGATGATAAATTGCAGCTTCCAACTCTATAGAAATTCATGTGATACTACTTTTGATTATAAAATAAAAATATCTGTCACAGATGCAAAATATAATGTAATCTTTCTCTTTTTATCATTTCGTGACCTGTGAAAGAGTATTTGAATACTTTTTATGATTGTGGTATTTCATAAGTGTTAAACGTAATCTCTAAACTATAAAGTCGTTCATTTGACATTTGCTTTGAGAGAAGCATTAGCAAATGTATATTTCAGCGATATTTTTTAAAAAGTACCTTTTTAAATTTTGGAAGCCTACGCGGATATCACAAGAAAATAATCTTTCCATTTGAATGCAGTCTTTCAACAAAGAAGGAAAATGTCTCTGATTACAGTCCGTTACCTGATTGTAGGACTGGCTATTTTTTGATTGGTTGAAAGAATTTGATTACTTTCCTTTCCTTTTGCGGTCTGACTACTTTTTTAAATAAGTCCAACATCGCAGTTTCTCGCAATAAATAAATAAATCGACGTAGAAAAAACAAAATAGTGTCAAATGGGACAATCATGATGAACATTAATTCGAACAGTATGTGAGAAATTTACTGGATTAAAATTTGATAAAAAGCTTTTAAACGATTATCAAATTGCTGAAAATATCAACCCTCTGATCAAGTTAATTCATGTAGAATTTTTAAAAAAATATATCTTTTTAAATGCGGAAAAAGAAAGTTGATTGACAATTACTTACGATGCGCGATATAAAATAAAATCAATAATTTTCGTTGCGATTATAAAGAAGTCATTACAGTAAAAAATGTTGATATTTCTTAAATGTTATAAATTTTAATTACTGAATTTACTTTAATGCTTCGATTGATTCCATCATTAAATTTGAAAGATGTCATTAAATCTCATGGATTTAAATTAAAGACCAAATTTCAAAACCTAAGAGTTAGTAAAGATGGGTAAATAACGAGAAAATAATTGAACTATTGATATATTTTTTACATCAAATCAAGCAAGCGATTCTAATTTCAGTATAAATTTGTATAATTGTCCTGTTTTGCATTTTTAGTTAATGATCATATTTTTTATAAAAATAATTTTAATAAGAATTAGGTGTTTTTAATTTTATTTCGATTCTGATTGTTTCATTTTATTCTACCTCATTACTGTTAGTCAAAAATGAATGTTTTTTAATCAAATTTATAAACTTTTAACTCGTTTCAATTTAGCTCAATTTAATATTTCGCTAACATAGAAAATATTCTTAGAATTGTTTTAATTTAAAGGGTCATTAATTTTAGAAAACTTTATTTTTAAAAAAGGCTTTAAGTAATGATTTTGGAGAAATAGGTATTTAAATTTAAATGCTTTAGTAATGATTTGTTTTTGGAAATGCATTTTTCATTTAGATATGGATTTTATAGAACTGAGTATTTGCATTTTGTTTCCCTTCATAGTATAACTAAGCAGTAAGCTATTGAAGATAGTTGTGGAAGCTAACTTAGCTTAAATTTACTTGGTTCAACTTTTATTATTTTTAAAATTAGATAGTTGCAAAGTAATTAAGAATATAAATTAAAGAAATTGCTTAAAAGAAATTTAAATTGGAAAATAATGACTTTAAAATTTCATCTTGATGCTTTCTAATTCTTTCCAAACCTGTAAAAAGTGTTTGACAATATCATTGTTGTTTTAAACAATTGATTAGTCCATCTCCGATTTTTTTAAATTTTGATTAAGGACATTATATCAAACCTTACCTTTATTTTCACCGCAAATAAACAAATTAATCTATTGTTTTAATTTGAAGAGGTAGAAATTCATTTTTTTTGTAGTTTTTAAATTGAACCTTTAATCATCTCAGAATTATTGGAGTAAATGTTATAATCGTTCTTAAACTTTGATTTTTGAAGAACACACGCACGCATACACACACACGCACACAATAATTTTGTTTACAAACAAAATTATCTTTGACCATGGCAGCTTTTTTTGAGTACTTTATTTAATTTGGTTGTTCTAGGATTGATAAATACGGACCCTGTACTTTCCATAGTATATGCAGTTTTATATAATTTTCAATTCTGAATTTCTTTTGACTCAAAGTTATTTTAATACTTATGAAAGCCCTTCTTACTGCATCGCAAAATGTCTCCTACGCGTGAGTCAACATTGAACTACGTGCGGTTGTGATGAAATCATTCGATCGCAATGATGTCGAGATTTAAAATGCCTGCTATCTGAGAAATGTAAATTGTTCATATTGAAGTAGAAATCTTTTATTAATATTCCCTTTCTCTTTCTTGATTGAAAGTAATTATGGGATCAATTGCATTCAATAAAAAATAAGAGTAACGAAATTCTTTTTAAACTTTGTATGATACTTTTTTTGTTTTCCTTAAAAAAAATTAAATAACCTTTTCAGTTCCTAGTTTACGAACTTATTTTTACTTGTGGATTATTTTTCAAACGATAAAGAATGTGTTTAAGTAATCTTTTAAATGCTTCGAAAAATAATTCTGCGTATTATATTTACTTAAAGTGCTGTATCTGAGCGGTTTGCTATTTTGCTTATTTGTGTCTGACAATAAAACATATTTTCTATTCAAATGGGAGAAATGTCTCTTTATTACAAAATGCGTGTATATATTTAAAAGTCCTAGAATATGCGAAAATATTTTAAGGCTTGTATTAATTTTTGAACAATTAAATCCTATCTAAATAATCCTTCCTTGTAATAATTCGTTTTGAAAAAATCCTGAATTTCTGCGGGTTTTTTCGTAGATAAAATAATGCAGTTAGGAACCAATAACCATTTTTATGGATTTTAGATCGACTATTTTTAGTAATATCTAAAAATGAATAGTTATTAATGAAAAACTAAATAAATTCATAACAAGCTACTTATAAGTTTTTAATAATGTACAGCAGATTGTACGCAATGAGATGAATAACGTTCACATTTGAATTTTTTTCTTGGAAAAGTTGTGTCCCAAAATGTCAAGACATTAAAGTTGGTTCCTAACCGGATATCTAAGTTCGTGTATCCCAGCAAGGTGAGGAGGGAGGAGGACTCTCCAAATTTATTGCATCCTATCTAGTTCTAGAAACATCTTCAGATAAGCAAAGAATTATAGCTCAAAATTTTCCTCTTTTTCAAAAAATCAACCGTTTTGCCATCCTAATTCCTTTTAAGAATGATGAAATAAACTGTCGGACACTTTCAATGATATCTTTGAAGGTTGGACAATTAAGATAATATTAAATGCTGTCAACATTTTTGTGATGTATTAGGTGTCTACTATTGGTTAACGTAACCTTAGAGACCATTGTGATAAGGCGCATTTTCTCGTCTCCCCATCCTTAGTTCTTTTTTTTTTCTTCTTTTTTTCTCGTTAAATGTCTATCCAAAATATTTCTTGGATCTGCAATAAGACTTGCCATCGTATTCATGACAACCGAAAACCGATTTCTCAAGACTTTTTTGAAGAAGTGCGCTCTCAATCTGTCTTGATATCATCTAAGTCCTTAATCTTCTGGATCCTCTGTGGTAACAGGTTGCCTGTCATTTCGTGAATGTGCAGCAGTTTATCGAGAAGTGTAGTGGTGTAATGAACAGTTCAATCTTTTGTTAGCTTTGTAGATGAATTTTTTGTATTCAGGTTTAAGGTAGAAATTTCGTATTGGGAATTGTTTCTTCATAGACTGAGAGAATTCCTGAACTCTCCACAAGTTTTATGGAAATGTTTAGCGACTCTGTAATAAACTCTTTTGGAATTTAAATAATATTTTAAAGACATTCGTAGCCTGGTGATAAAGTCTCAGCTCTACGACCGGAACGTTCTAGGTTCGAAACTCAATTTCACTCAAGGAAAGCCATATAAGTGGGTTTGGTGAATATCAGACCGTTGAAGCCTTATGCCCTCCCATTGATGTGGCATGGAAGTTTGGAGAAGAGCGTGCTGATTTAGCTGTTGGTCTCGCCATCTTACGATAGTTCAAAATTTCGAGAATATCCCAAAATAGCATTCATACTACTCCAAAAAGAGATGTAACTATATCTAAACAAATTCAGTTACTCTCAGAGTTAAAAAAAAATCCTATCTCCCCTTATTTAGGAATTAATTTAAAGCTTTCAAACTTAATGCTTTTTATTTATTTATTGTCAATTTTTTACAAATACTACCCAGAGCAGAGGTTCAATTATCCCTTTTTTCGGCATAGCTTTTAAATTTTAAACAATTAGATATTTTTAACGATAACAATTACAATGATTTAATAATTGATTGTAGTAAATCAAATTATTTATTTCTTGACTTGAAAAAAAAGTATTTTTATCCGAGCGATTATTTTATTTTTACTCAAAAACATTCTCCCTGCATTTTCCCTTCTTATTTATACATTAAATCGTAATTAGATGTCATTTGTTAAAAAGAAATTTTGTAGCATTGCGATAAATACGAAGTATTTATTTCAAGGAATTTTCTTCATTCGCGCTGTATTCATTAATTACTATGTATATTTATTAAAGGAGTTTCCTTTTTTAAGTGTATCAGACATTTTTCTTCGGTAATTTTTTATTCTGCTTGATTGTCTGCACCATAATTCTAATCGTGGGTGTCTAATCGAAATTGACACGGAATTGCATTCCTTCGATAACTGAAAGTATTTCGGGGACATTGTATTTTTTCTCCATTTTTTTTTCAAAATGAGAAATACCATCTATCAGCTGGCAGACAAAGGGCGTTGAGCTTTGTGGAAAAGAGAAGACTTTGTCGAGATTTAATTGAATGATTGGAACTCTCCCCTTCGAAATGAGAAAAAAAAGCCGTATTAAACTCTTACAGAGAAAGGAGACGGGCAGTAGACTAAGACGGTAAACGAAATTCAGAAAAAAGACATAGTTGACAAACAGTGAAATACTTTGTTTCTTTTTTCTAAAATAAAACTTCAGCTAAGTATTCGCAAAGTAAAAATTCTTAGGTAGAGTAAAACTTTTAATTGAAACGTGATGTTTAAGAAAATATATCTATTGCGTAAAAATTGGGTGCAGCATACGTTTTATCTCTTTCGCCATAAAATTTGAAATAACCTTTCAATAAATGAGTAATTTTTTTTTATAATTTATAAAAAATCTGTTCTTCTTTTAACTGTTTTAAAATTGTAAAAAAGCTTTTGCAAGCAATCGAATTTAATTCTCATTTGTTATTTATTTTTGATGAGATTTTTAGGAATGTTTTTATACTTGCAAAACCAAACTGAACCTCTTGATTTATGCTGGCAATAAACATTTTTGTATATACATTGGCAATAGACATTTTGCTTTTTAGTGAAATTATTATTTAACTCTGATTGGAATTTCAATTGAATCCAGATAAAAATTGGTTAAATTCTAGAAATATTGTTTTGTATGATTTTTAAGTCCTGTATTAAATTTTGAAAAGAACTTTCTGGCAATTCTGTAATTCAAATTCCAATTTTTGTAAACTTCTCAGACAAAATGAAATGCAAATGTTCTTCAGTAATCTACTCAAGATGGTATCAAATTAAAAAAAATGCGCCAGAATAATGAAGGCCTGGTTTTTTATACATATATTTCAATAATTAAATCCGTATTTATTACACAAAAGAAACAAAAATTCTACTGTGTATTGAAGAATTTTTTTTAAATTATTTTTCAGAGTTTTTATTAAAAGAATTACCTTTTTCCTTTATATATGTTTAAGAAAATTGTTGCTGAAAGTATTTCACTTTTGATGTTTGTATGATTTAATTCCCAAAACTAGAAAAAGTAGTTATCACTTGAATTAATTATCCATAGAACCTTGTTGAAAATTTAAAGGATAGAAAAGACTACTATGTATCTTTCCCCTTGCTTGTACTTCGTAAAAATCAATTTTAAAGTTTTAACGATAAATCTTCAAAGTATATCATTATATGGAAATATGCCAATTTTCTCATGTTGCAGTTTTCTCTTCGTATTAGTGAAATCAGACGTTAAATTGTGGATATGCTTCAATTGCATGTGGTTGATTCTGATTTAAATTGCAACTACTTATTCATTTCGCCATCATTTGAAATCGTTAAATTTTTGAGATATAAAATTAGTAATGATTGATCGTTTATACTTCTGTAGGGATGAATGCACTGAGGAAAGATGCCTATTTCGGGATGAAATCTGATGGGATATAACTCTTTCTCATAGGAAACTTGATATACATTCCGACTTCTTATCTAGAATTCAAGACGATAGTTTGATCAAAATGTTATTTTATTAATATATCATTATAATCTGTAGCAGACTTATTATTTATATTTCCTTTTTAACTCTCTATGGGCCCGTATAACTTTCAGGTCACATTTTAATTCATCGACATTTTACAAAATAAATATAGCTTTTTTTCGTTAGATGGCGCATAAATCTTAACTCTATGACATTTCAAACACAAACAATACTAGTATTCATGACCATTGCTAGGCTCATCAACCAGAAATTGCTAAATAATTGCCGTGCAAACTGTTGGCAGTAAAACTATGCGAAACCATTTGATCCGATTGAAATTATTTGTGCTTTTGTCAGTGATTACCAAACTATGTTTATGGATGCATGAAAATTTATATGCCTTATACCAAATGCAATTTGTTTTATGGACTTGCACATATGAGCTGTTACACTCAGAAGTGCAAATTTTATAGGTGGGTGTGACTTGAAAGTCACATAATGATTATAACGCAATAAAATTGTTTAAACACAAAAATTTGTATTCATTTGCATATATAGGTTAATAATTTCTAATTTTTCGTTCCACAATTATTTTTTTTTTTTGAGTTAAAACAAAAATTTGGCCCATAAATGGTTAAGTCAAAACTGGTAATTCAAGGTCCTTCAAGATACCAAAAAGCATTGAAAAGAATTACATTTTATAAATTATGTTGGTATATCTTTATTTTGAGTGAGTTTTAATCATGTTTGAATGTTCTCATGTTTTTATGTGCAATATTTTAAATAAAATTCTATTTTTCTTTCACAGTGTTGATGTCCTCCGAGAGCGTGAACAAGAGCGCAGAGCGCGCCTTCAGCTGCTCGATGATATCAGAGAACCTTCCCCTCAGCCCATCTTTGGTGAACCAGTTAAGGTGAGCATTCTGATATCCATTTAGGTTTTTGCGTATAATTTAAACGTATATACGAAATTGTTGCATGAGAAAAGCTACTGTACGTTCCAGTATTCGGCTGCTCTCTCTCACTAAGGAGTGGCACACGGAAGAATGTGCGCCATTTCCGGAATTTACTTTATGTTTAAATGTAAACATCTCCTCCTTCCCTCTGAAAATTTTACAAACCATAGGCTCGCATAGACCTTGTTGTTGGCGCTGTATGATCAGAAGTGGTTTTAGCGCCATTAAACTCCATCAACATCAACACCTTCCCTCTCACCCCTATTTTGCCTCATTACACTTATACTAACGCATGCGCAAAAGCGCGGAGGGTTTTAGAATCCGTTGACAAACAATATATGCAAGGAGAAAGGAATAATAAAAGTGGTTTTTATCCAGGTTAAGTAGTTCGACTAATTAAAATGTTGAAATGCTATAAATCTTTATAAATTTTTAATGATAAAACTGCAAAGCTTTGGAGCCGCTCAAAGACCATCTGTAAGAGTTTAGATGGCTAATTTAATCCCCTATACTGAGTCAAGGAAGCAAGAAAATCTTCATTCTTGTAATATTATGCGACCCTGAATCTTTCTGTTGCTCATAATCGTTGCTTCAGAGATATGATTTGGTTCACTGATGACCTTAGTCTTAAGTAAACAGAACTGCTCCGATTTCTTTCGAATTGTTTTGCAATTAGAGGAGCTTGTAAACTTGATCATTTGTGTTTACATTTTTGAATAATTTCAGCTAGTTTTTGTTGTTGCAAATATTTGTCTTTTAAATAAAACTTGCAAGTTTAGAATGACTCTCTAAAGTTATTTTATATCAATTCAAGGCCGTGTAATAATTGTGTGAAGCATTTAGGAAAATTCAAGTTCAAACATCTTCTAAAATTGAATGAGAATAAATAAAGTTGCCAAAATATCGTTTTAATTACTTTTTTCTGTAATGGAAATGTCTTTAAAAACCCAACTATTTTAATTTTTGATGTGACTGTTCATAAGCATCCTCAGAAAGCCTTTTTGTGGATGTCTTTTTTTCTACTAAGTTTCCACGGTGTTTTCTTGTATGTATTAAGATTTTTGCCATCGATTCTATTTAAATAAAAAGGGTTTTTTAAATCTTTGATTCCACTTTGCAATAGAAAGCCATGATATAGTCCTTGTATAACTTCAGGACTTTTTTTCTTTTAAAAAAAGTAATAATGCTTTTTAAGCAGTTGATTTCACGTGATTATAATTTCTGCTGAATTTCTTTTTAACTAAAAATTCTCATCGCATCTGTGTGTTTCTTGTTCATTCTCTCCCCCCACACTCACACACACTCTTTATCTTTTTGTTGACCTTTTTCGCGACGACTTGCTTACAGATAAGGTTTTTGGTGGCGATAGAGATTCCTTTAGAGCAGCTTTCTATGAGTCGGTTACGAAATGATTCAAATAGTCTTATCTCTTATTCCCTGGACTCTGTTTCGGACAACTTTAGAATCGGGTCACGTCAACCTTTTCTATGCGGAGTACGTGATTTGATTTTCGATTGAAGGCGACAAATTGTGCTTGATCCGTTGTGCCTTTTGTTGTGCTTAATTTCTGTTTCTATCATTTAAAAATCCAATGAATTTTTGCTGATTGTTTTCATAGTCAAGATTTCCTCTGGGAGCGCTAATTAAAAGCCTACGCCGTTGGAGGAAGGGGATACATTGAAATGTTACAAACAAGGTTGTTAAAAAATTAAAAAATTGAAATAAATACTCTTACAAAAGTATTCTGTTACAGAATTCAGAAATCACTAACAATATTGGTTGAGGTTTGCTAAAGTTAAAATCATTCAAAGAATACCTTATTCCCTCCCCCTCCCCACCTGATTGCTTTCTCAGTTATCATTAAGTACAACAGCAATATTGATAAGAGATAAAATATTTACTTTGCTACTTAAATGGTAGTTTGAAAGTAAACAAATTTAATCTTAAAACTTAAAAACAATAAAAAAATATATATATATAAATATCTGACGTATGATTTTATTCCTGTTCCACAGTTTATTTCATGTCAAAGGCAACTAGGTGAGGGATGTATTTTGAAATTAATTCAAAATTGATGTGGCACAGTTTATCTCCGATTTTCCTAGAAGATCAGCTGTGGCAATTTTCTTCCTTACTACAAGCCATAGCTTTTGCCCGCAAACTTGTATTATCTTGGGCTTTGTGATTCTCCCTTAATTCCTATATGAGGACAACGTCAAATTTTTGATGCTATTCATCTTGACTCGTGTTTTGGGCTTGTGTCTTTAAACTATAAGGTTCAGAAATATTCGAAGGCTAGATGTAATGGCGTCGTAGCCAATATTCTGGGTATTCGTAATAAATAAATAAATAAATAAATTCAGAATGAAAAGAAGTGCAGCTGAACAAAGTTCATATGATTATAATTGTTTCGTGTTAAATCTCATCCTGGTTAATATCTTGAGTAGGTTTCAAATTATAATTCATTCCGTTTTCCGACTGCCAATTCTTCGTATTATAAAAATATCAAATATTTTACCTCGCTTTTGCCTTGAATTCCTTTTTAAACTCACTTAATAGCAGTTTAATTGTAATCTTTCAAGACTATTTCAAAGCTCTTGGGGGGAAAAAACATTAGCATTTTAAAGCAGTTTCAAATTTGATGAGTAATTAGAATATTACTTTTTTTAAAAAACATTGCATTTTTGATTCATGTTTAGAATTTAGTTGACCTAGTGTTTACAAAAATGAATGTTTTAAATCCATTTCAGATTTCATTATATTCATTTGTGTGTTGGAAATGTAATAATGTGTTTAAATCTCTATACTTCTTCACATTTTCCTAGAATATTCTTGTTGAAAAATTGTGGTTTTCTTTATTATTCACTATCGTAATATCAAAATGCCGCCTCCATTCTTTTATGCAATTGACGTTCGAGCCTATTGTTTTATCTGACGTTTTGAAATCGCAGACTTCTTGGATAATTCAGTAGCATACGATTCCTCGTAAGTTGTTTCTTCTTAATCAAAATGAATATTGACTCTCCCTTAAAACTGTCTTCTCCCAACAAGTCGAAACATCACGTCTAGTCAGTGACTGAGATTTAATGATGATGTCTGGACTATCTCTATCTCATTTAGTCTGGCGAAAACTAATTCACGTTTTCACTGCAAATAAACAAAGGTTTGATTGCAAAAATGTGAAATAAACAGATGTTTAAATAAATGTATTGGTTAAGAGTTTTTCACTAGATTCTCAAATAATAACTACCGAAATAGTATTTGTGGTCAGTGATTTTTTTCACTTAATGTAATGCAAGAGCAATTTTTGCAGAATTTCTGTGATTTGTGTAGGAAAAAATATATATATTTCAAACACCACTTAATTTATTATATTTAAGTAATAATATGTATTGTCTGTCGCAACTCACAATATATGACATCAAACTTTTCTTGCAATTGTTACATTGATTGCAATTGAAAGCTTGTAAATTGATTTTTTTGGTTTGGTTATAGTCATTAATATAATTTTACATGTATTGAAAATTTTAGCATTTAATTTCTTGTATTTTAATGTTTAAAGGATTCAAGAGATAATTATGATAGAAAATTTGAATATATAAATCAATATTATTTTATTTTGAAGCAATCTTTTAAGACAGTTGCATGAATTAGTTACCATATTGTTTGTCTAATAACTATGTGCTCGAAATATAAACTCATTTGGTAATCGCAATATTAAAAGACAGATTTGTCATATCTTTTCTGAGAAGAATTTGAATAGAGGCATTTTTATTAGTCCAAATCCAAGCTGTAAAAAACATCTACTCCAACATTTAGAAGAGCCTCAACATAGTGAATGTTTGTTTTTTGTAATTAGAAATCTTGAATTTTTCACATTTAAGTCTCATTTAAAAATCTGGATTAATGAGCTAATTCAAATCATTTGTTGTATTTTAGGTTGACCTTGAAGATGAAACTTCCCGTCGTATTAAAAATACCTTGGGTGATTTCACCCAGGTACTTGTTAATGATCCAAAAAACTTGATTGGAATATCAAGGATATCTTCCAGTTCTGGGCATCAAATGAATGGACATCCTTCCAATGGCTATTCATCCTCTGGTTATGCCGTCAATGGGTATTCTATGTCATCCGGTGGTCATCCGACCGCAAGCCATCAAACTTCTGGATACTCGTCAAATAATTATGCAGGAGCTGGTTATGGTTCATCTGCACTGGGCCATTACAATCGGGCGCAAGCTGTTAAGAAACCCCCTCCTTATGTAGTCAATGGTGCTTGTGTACCCAAAACGTCAATGCCAAACTATATCAGCCCTAAAGCTCCAGACAAAAGACAGGGCTATAACAGGCCCGATAAAACTGGCTACTTCAAACCAGAATCACCTGCTGCTGCTCCAAAAACATTTCACTCATCCAATTCGCAACCGTATCATGGACAAGATAGTCGTCCAAAAGATCATGCAAGTTGGGATAAAGATCAAAGACGGACTAATTCCTCCCAGCCCCTTGCTGTAAATATCAATGTTAATGTAGAGAGTAGTACGAATCTCACGATTAACAATATCAATGTGAACAACAATACCATATCTACTTCCGCACCCATTTGGACTTGCGGTGCTGATACTCCAGCTGTTCAAATCGCTCCATTTCACCTTCCTTCTTCTGCTACTCCGTCTGTTCCTGCTAAAAATGCTGCTAATTACGGACAAACCTCAACGTCCTTATCCAATACGCCAACAACAGCAAAAAACGAGACCCAATCCAGTACTCCGACCAAGCGGAATCTTATCCGGCCAAGTTCGCTCAAAATTCAGCCAGAAAAGGTAAGTTGCATGTTCCTATTTATTTCTAAATCGTTGATTCTTTGGCTTAAAATAATCTAGAGAGCAAGATATTTTGCTGTCTCATTATCATAATTAGAAATAATCTGTATTTGGCGATGAGACATTTTTAATCGGTCGATTTGTAAAGCCCACTAGTAGTAGATGGTAATAATTCATAGATATATATTAATCAAAGCTGTCGCTATTCTGTAGTTGTTTTAATTAATAGAAAAATTTCAGTCTGCGAAGCAGATTTAGTTCTGAAAAGATAATTACGAATAAAAGAAGGCCAACTTGCTATATTTCGTATTCAAGTTTTAGCCTCCAATATGAGTTATCAGCAGACTCATTTAAGAATTCTTACAAAAGCAGCTCAAGGCTGTATTCTATTTATAAGAAACAAAAAAAAAAAGATTTGTAAAAAAATGAATACTTTCCAAAATAGAAATTTTAAATTAACCATTAGTTTTAGAAATTGTTTTTCAAAAAAGTAATTAATAGGAAGACTGAATTCCAAATGCTGCTGTTGTTATTCTATTCTTACATTAGTTTTCAGAATCAGTTTTGTTAATATTGAAATTGTAATTTTTTTAAAAAAAATAATTTTTGGGTGTACTTTTACGAAACTCGACCCTGCATTATCAGTTTCTGTTGTGTTAAAAGAGCAGCTGTGTGATAAGAAATAAACTCATTGGATCTATTTATATTCTAACTTCGCATATCCGCTTTATATGAGAGCTTTATAAGATAGCCATGGAACATAATTGAGCCGTTTAATTATTTTTAGATTAAAGGAAATGTTTTCATTGAAAATTTTTGCATGCTGACCTTCAGAAGGAAGATTTCTGTATAAAATCTAAATTATTCAGATATAATCAAACTAAAGTAAGGATTCACAAAACCATATTTATGAAAACATTTTCAAGTGGTACTATGTTTTCTGAATTGCTGACTCGAGTGTGAAAAAGATTTTTTTATTAATCTTAAAGTTTCTAACTAGGGAATACAAGATTTTAGCACTTTTTGTCGCTTTATCTATCATCCATTTATTAAGTATTATTCCGATTTCAAAAGACATCAAGTTTACAGACTCAACATTATCTTGTTATGTATTTATTGAACAACATTATGAGGTTTTTAATTATTTTATTCTTTCTCAAAAACGGCCGATTATATTAAATATATTCTCGTAACTCTGGTGTCGTATATTGGTCTAATGCATATTGCCAAAAATCTGTAGCACCAAACTTGTTTTATCGCATATTATTGAAATTGTTAAATATCATAAGAATTACCATTAATAGACATTAAAATCTCTTTGAGTATTACTTGCAGACATTTTAACTGAAAATACGATTTACGTTTTTAGTAGTATAAAAGCTTCCAATGTGGGCTGCAGTTAAAAGATCTTTTCAATGGCTAGAGAAATATTCTGAATAAAAAAGACTACGGCGCCGGTTGTATTTTTAAACACTCTAGAAATCAATAGCGGATATCTCAGCTTGAGTTTTCTTTTAAGTGTGAAGCGAGTGATTTCATTGTTTCTTTTTGTCAGTCCCTTTCAGAGTTACGGGGAATACGCGTGCACACACCTTCTCATTTAAAGCTTTGCTGAGGTCTCAACCATTATTATTTTCTCTCCCGTTGTTATTTATGGAAATGAACATCTGAATTTCTTTTGTTCGGGTGTAAACGCATTCATCTTTCTTTTTTTATTTACCCAGCAGGAGCTTTCTAAATATTTTTTAACCTACTTTGACCTCGGATGCTTTCTAGCACTTTATCTTGGCAGAAATGGCGAAATAACTGTCACTTGCCCTAATTTGGCTCTTATACTAGTGGAGTTAAATCAAAGCTCGTATCTGATTATTACGTTGAATAAAATTGCCAAATTGAGTTAATTTTGTTTAATTCAGGCACATTCCATGTAATTGCTATTTTGTATGCAAATATGATTGGCCATATGCATTTCCTATTCAGAAATGTATGTAATACCTTTCGTTTTTTATCTCTCCTTTTTGTGAAGTTTTATGGCTTTCCATATTTCGAACTAAAATTAACTTTCTTTAAAAAGATTTTAACGCAATATTGAGATTAAAAAGAAATCTACTTTTTGATATAAATAGTTCTAAGAGATTTAATATATAATATTTATTATTTTTGCAAACATATTGTATATTTTTAGAAATAGTTAGTTATGAAACAAAATTTTCTCTAATACACGAATCTGCGAATTAAAATATCTTGCAGCAGTTTTTCTATAAAATCACTAACATAACAAAACACGTTAAAATCTGTAACATAACAAAACATTTAAGCATAAAATTTCTTCATAACGTTTATAATTTTTTCATTCTAATTACACTTTAATATAAAGAACGATAAAAAATGTAGCATTCAGATGAAAAATTGAAATTCCTGCTCTTTCTTGGGTGCATTGCATTATACCAATGAGTAACTCCAAACGTACGTTTGCATTAAGAAAATCAATGAATTTAATCGAAATGAATCAATGTTAATTTTAGTAATTTTTGTCTAATTATGTAGAAAGAAATTGATAAAAGAGCTTAATTTCGGAAATTTTTGAAAATAACTTGAATCTAGGATCTTAAAACTATCTAAACCTAATGGAACATATTTCTACCAGCGAGTCAGTAACTTGAAACAACTTCATCTCGAAACGTTAAGCCTCTTAACGTATTTTCTCTCACAAAACAGCATAACTGCTTCACAAAGGAAAGACTGGAATTTTCGTGCTCTTAGAAAATATCTCCGATTAAATAAAAAGAAAATAACGGTGAAAGGGAGGACATTAAAGTAACTCACGTTCGCGTGCCTCGGGCCGCTGTTGAAAGCTTTATAGTACTCATAATGTGATCGAATCGTTAACGAGTCTTTTTAGGTACCTTTTGCTGAAATAATGTCGCTTTTATCTTAAATGAGTAAACTATTAAGATAAAACAAATCTAACAAATGTATAGATCAATTCTGTGCATTTGTTGGCTCAACGAGGAATACAAACTTGTATTTCCAGTTTGGCAGCTCGAAACGCTATTTGGAAAGAAAATTGATGGAAAAAAAAAAGAAAGAAAAAGTAGAAAAGTTAGTTTTCAGAAGTATTTTTTGAAGACTAAATATTTTTTTCGGGTCCAAAACTTTTTTTTTTTTTTTTTGTTTCTAACAATGTCCGATTATCGGCTTGAAGTCGAAAAGAGGTTCTTATTCACATTGCTTCTTAATCTTATTATTAGATTTTTAAAAAACATGATTTATCTTTCAAATTCCTAATAAATCTTCTATTCATCATGGGTAAAATTGGTCACCTGTTTTCCTCAAAATACATCATCTCAACTGACAAGAGCTAAGCTTAATTGGTTTTAAATTCTCGAAGGAACAATACACTTGGATTGAGCGTTACTTTTCAATTCTCAAAATCTACCGTAAATATTGTTAAGTTTTTGAGTGAATAGTCCCTTTAATTCAACGGTTATGCTACTTTTGTTAACAAATTTTTTAAACCTTGATATTTTTCAGAATCTTTAATTTTTTTTAGGAAAATAGCTTTCTTGCAAATTTGTTACTGAGCTTAGTCAGGAAATGAATCTCCTCTCGTTAATCCGAACTATTTGGAAACCTGCTCTGTTTAGATATCCGAAAAGTCCTGCATTGTATCGTATATGAAGTACATTCGGATCAGTGTTATGTATTTGTTACAAATATGGAAGGGAATTCTTCAAAAAGGCAGTTGCCTTCCGATATATCATGTAAGATGACGGTCACATCCTGATGCTTTTCTGAATAACTTGACTTGAAATTATAGTATTAAATGCATTTGAAAATTTTGTTTTGTAACAAAATAACAGAGAGTCTGTTCTGTAATAAACATTTTTCATTTCGGAATTCCTTATTTATAAAGTAATTCAAATTTAATTCTTTGTAAGGAAACATAGCTCATTTCCACCTTAAGCATAAGTTGTAATAAAATTCATGTTAAGATAAGACTTAATGCATTGTCTACAACAATTTAAACTAATTATTTCGATAAATTAACTTCTCCAAATATTTATTAAGATTCTTATGTACATAGAGCTCCGAGTAGTTTGCTTTCGATATACTTCTAAAACAAAACTTTAATTAAAAAATAATCGATACTGTCGTTATAAGAACGTGCTTTTCTTGGACAAAAAGTATTCATCAGTGTCGTGTTTTAGTAATATATATATTATACATAACTCTTTCATTGATTAACTTGTCCTATTTTATGGTTATAAGCTGTCCTGCTTGTTGGTACAAACATAATGAATGAAAGATGGAAATGTTTTAATATCGTGTTTGCGTGCGAACCGTGCAAAAATTGGCTTTTCCCCTTTGGGGAGCTCGTTACAAAGGAAAAATGTACACGGTGCGTAACATTTCCAAATATATGGAGAAATGAACTAAATTTGCATGATAGACCGATACTCACGCATTTGGAGGCACTATCCGAGTATCTACATTTAAAAAAAAACATTACAACCAGATTTCATTGTTCAGCAAAAATATTAGACGCTTGTTTGGTGATAGAAGCTAAAATTCTAATTTTTATCTTCTTGTATGAGAATAATAGATAGCAAGTAATTGCCAAAAAATCGATCTTGAAATTTTATGAATTTCCATGTTTTCAGATCTTCTCAAGTTAAAAAAAGACGATTAAATTTTTTGTGGACACGATACTCCAAAATATAAACAAACTAATCGGATGAAATTTTCCCATGTGGTCTTTTTAACAAAATTCACCCAATAAAATTAAATTAATTCCCAGGGTATGGGAAAATGATAATTCAAAAATGCGATTTTGACATCCACATTATCCATCTGACATTAGATTCATTGGACAAGGAAAGATATCAAAATGTATTATGTATACTCATGAGAAACTGGCCAAAAATTATTTTAAATTCATTAACTTCCCAGCTGAATACTTATGGCTTTAAAATAACATTCGTCGAGTAGTTTTTTTATTGATAAAAATATCTAGCTTAACTTTTGATTTAAATTATTAAATATCTTAAATTTATGTTTAATATAGTTTTTCAATGTGTTTTATTCAGTTTTTCAATAATTTTTATTCAGTTAAGTCATATGAAGTTTGATTTTATGATTAATGTTTTTATAAAACCTTCTAACTACTGCAGAATTTTCCTTAATCAGTTACTCTTTTATTATACTTATTCTCTATCTGACTTGGTGTTACGTGAAGGAATTTTTTTAATGCCTTCTGCATGCAGCGCAAACAAGTATCTACATTTCCGTGCCCCACGTCCCACGCTGAGAAGTTAACTAGTTTCTTCAGGCACAGAACGTATTGTTCTACTACGCCCAAACAACCGAGGTTATAAAGGAGTCAGTATACGCTTATGAATCGCGTACAAAAATACAAAAAAAAAAGTTTTTATATGAGCTTTCCCTGAATAAACTGAAATTTTTTTCTGAGGTTGTATATTATTTAATCTTTTTTAATGCTTCAGTGGTTATCTTCTATTAAATATCAAACATTTTATTTGGTTGCCTAATAATCTAACTAGTTTTTATGTACCTTATTTTCTTATTTAACAACAGTTACCAAAAGGACAAAAGTTTTTAAAAATTTCAGTTGAAAAGACTCAATCTGAATAGTTTTTATTTTTCATGGGGTAGTGGTTTAGGGATCAGTAAATTTCCCCTCCCATCCGCTTTTCCCATTAAATTTTGTTTTATTCTACAGAATTCGTTTTAAAGATGTATCATTTAGCTTACCAATAAGGTATTAACTAGAATAATTATATCAAATCATTTTGGTGCATGAGGAAATTTTAAGGAATTTTTTCTTTTTTATTTTGTATAATTTTTTAATGTGTATTGTGGTATTATGAGTGTGTGAAATATTCTACTGCTAACTTTTAAGTATTTTCTCTCACTTTGAAGAAACTAAAAAAAAATAATAAACCATTCACTATTACATTTATTTCACGTAAAGTTCAATTCTTAGCTTTAGTTATTTGTTTTCATTTAACAATGTCTTTCCTTTATTCCTTGAAAATTATAAAGAGTGGAACTTGTTTTATTTCATAATACAATTTCTCTTTTCATTTGTTTACCCAAGAGCGTTAAAATCTTTTACGTCTTTTAAGAATAGGTCATTAAGGAAATATCTGCAATTCATTTTGAATCATTTTATATGATTGATTTTCAGAGTTGATTGCCCTCTCTTCCCGTGTATTAAACAACTATGTTTAATTGCTGTGAGATATAAACTCCAATGCATCACACTTGTCTAGACACCATTTTTATTCTTGGTAGTTTTGTCTCACAACTACTTTGATGCTCTCCTCACTTTCAGATAACAAGTGCGTTACGTTAAGCGACAATTTATTTATACTAATAGTTTCCGCCATCGTAAATAGTAATGAAGAATAGTATTTATGATTACAAATGGCAAATGCTTCTCAATAGTTAAAGTTCAGTTATAATGCTTCTTTAAAGTCACTCAAAATGATGGGATAATTTTTTTCTGATAACATTTTTCCCGTAAATAATTTCATTTTTTGACGGCAATATATATATTTTTATCAATAAACACTTTAGTCTGGATTTAAAACAAATTATAATAAACTAAATTTACATGTAAATTTGTCGCCAACCAATGGAGATTGTTTTGAATTAAAGCTGCTTAATTTTGTTCAAACTGTGACCTCTTTTTGGGTGAGGATATTTTTTGTGAAGTCGAAGCTGTAGAATGAATCTTCGAATTTTAAATATATTTTTGAATCTAATTCAAAGCTTAAAAGAAAACTTTAGAGATTTGACAGTTTTGATTTTTTTTTTTCGAATGGACTTGCGATCATGATTCAAAATTAAGAGGCTCGGTTTTAAAAAGACAAAATTATATTTTTTCTCTTAAAAAGTACGAATTGATTTCTATTTACAAAGTTTTCTATAAGTATGATAAATCATAATGTATGTAGGTTTATATCATATTCATAATGATCATAAGGTCTATTTCTTAAAATTTATTCATAAAGTTCATTCGATAGAATACTAATCTAGAGCAATGAGCCATTTCTGTACTAACTATGACTGCAGCTTTTTGTTTTGTGAATTAATGCACCAAAAAAAAACACTGCAAAAAACCTTTTTTCAAAACTAACGAACTAACTAAGCGAAAATCTTAGCAAAACAAAACTCTGGTAAATCTGATCAGTAGTGATTTGAGGGGAAATTAATAGTATTTGAAATTTGTTTTCTTGAAGTCTCTTTGAGTTTTCGTATGTGATCGAAGGAAAAAAAGACAAATAAATTATATACACAAAAATCAATTTTTCAATCAATTTCTAAGAGAGCTAGATATGCTCAGTATTCAGAGATTTTCCGAATGTGGTGTGGGGAGTGCTTTGAATAAAAACCTTTTTTATGAAGATGGCATAAAAAGAAAAAAGTTATTTTGAAACAATACTTTTAAATAAATTTTTTATTAGAAATGGATTTATTTTAAACAGTCTAATCATAGACAGGTGATGGAAAGCATGTTCAATTAACTATTCCATATTAAATTGATTTAAAACGCTAATTATTTTCAGAGCTTCAAATAATCAAAATTTCTCTTATTTGGTGTATGTTATACATTGAACATATATTTTTATACTCTGTGTATTGAATAATTTGTTTACGTATAAAGAAATTTACATCTCCTGACTATGGATGCTTACTTTTTCACTCCAGTAAGATCGTAAATATAAAATTTCTTCTTATATAAACAAAATGAACATGAATTTTGGTTACATAACGTTCTTAATACACTTTAAAATAAGAAGAAATTTATTCATAAATATATCCTTTATTTTATATATTATATCCTTTAGATATCCCGAACAAAAAAAAATAGCTTTAAATTTCAGCTGAGTGAAATAAGCTTTAATAAAAATCCTGAAATCGGGTAATTGCCCCTTTTATTTTGTTTACGTTATATCGTAAATCCTCTATTCATATTCTTACTCTGTGACAGACATAACAGATACTGTGTTTTGTTATCCATCATCAAAAGATATTTCTGTATACTTCACATTGAAGACAGGAGATGGTGTATTTGTTTTTATTTATTCACTTTTGAGAGTAAAGTAAGCATCCCATTATAATGCCACTCCTTAGAACGAAACATTTATGCCAATTTATCTGGTTTTATTTGCTTTTAACAGGTTGCATTGCTGTTAACAGACATGATTGAAATTCTTTATTTCATCCTGGATCAAAGATATTTCTTTTAATCCTGGATCAAAGAAATCTCCGAGTTGCTTGGTTTATTATCTGTTTAATACAGTGCGTGTTCACTAGAAATAAAAATACCAAAGCTAATGCATACATTACTGATATCATAATTACATTTCAAAATCAAAGACATTTCCGCCGCCTTTCTTAAACAGATGTAATGGGGTTTTCTTGTGTGTGAAAATCTGTGTTCCGTAGCTTATGTGAAAAGTCAGTTATCAGCAAAACGAGTTTTAAACAATTGATATTGATTGCTTTATAGTATTTTTCTTTTCTTTCAATGGAAACAAAACCACTGACCTGAGAACAGAGAAATTTCCGCCATTTTGTCTTTTTTTCTCTCTCTAAAAGAACTGTTTTATGTTAGATTATAAAACGCTGTGGATATGCGCTGTTGAAGTAAATTTTAACGAATGAGTAGCTACGTTTTTATAAATAAATTTAAAAGAATGCGTCACTGTTTCAGGAAGTTTTATTGAATCTGAAATTCGATTTCTTTGAGTTTATGCCGACGATTTTATGAGTTTTTTCTTTTAATTTTAAATTGTGCCCTATATTCATAAAAAATAATTCTGACAGGACGTAGGAAATTACAGACGTTTCGATTATTCACTGGCGATTTGAAATATTTTCCTGTGAATTCTAAGACCACAGAAGGAAGTTAAAGGAATAAATAAGCTTTCCTTACAGAATTTTACTGTACACTTGATTTTATTGTACATCATTAGGACTATTTAAAACAATGTTCTGTAAAAGATATCAGTTGAAATCACATACCTAAGGATCATTTTCAAGACTATGGAACTTGACTTAAATTATAAACCATATTATATACTTGATCTATTTCTGACTAAAAAATTGTGTGTAACATAAAATCGATATCCTAATGTTTTAAAAAATCGTGCAAAATGGTTAGAGATGGAAATAGTTTTATAGCAGTCTCTGTTTCTGCAATACGTATATTAAAAAATTAAATGAAAATAAGTTTTTTAGGAAATTTTATCTTAATAGAACTAAAGATAATTTCATAAATTGTTTACTTTGTTTTTTATTAATTCGGGAAGTAACAAATACGAAAGAGGAAGTGAAATGGTATCGAATAGGAAGGATTTTTTATGTAAGCTGGCATGTGTTTCAAAAATCAGACGCACGCTAAACTCCAACATGGCCTACATTTGGGAAACGGAAAAAAAAATGGAGTATAAAGTTTGATAATTTCTATATTCAATACTTGCATTTACTATATTGTGTTATTTACTATACAATGAACTATTTCGCTATTTGTTTACTGCATTGAGCTAATTTAGCCAGCACATAAATGAGTAAGCGACCTAACACAGTATCTGTCGCAGAATTCCAGATATTATTCTCTTATTTCTTCAATTATTTCTTTAAAGGATATGAGAGTGTTTAAAGTTCCTTTAAACTCCTTTTAAGAATTAAAAAGGCTCTCTATTGTTATTTTTCAAAATAAGAGTTCAGACGAATAAAAATTTAGTTACAATTTTTCATTTTCAAATTAGAAAAAAATAACCAAGAGCATTTCAAGAATTATAATTGCCTTTCATTGTTCTCAAACACATTTCATCTATTGAGTGGTTGCAAAATAGTCTCGCGAAATACGATAGCGATAATGAGGATCAAACAATCGAATTTTTGTTTTTGTATTTTAGAGGTTCTAAATCAGCTAGTTTTCTTGAAGTTGTAACTATAAAATTATACATTAAATGAGGAAGTGATAATAGAACTCAGGAAGTCGTTAAAATTGTTTTTTTAACAAGATATTAAAGTTTTGTAGCTAAAAATTTACATCAAATCTAAAGTAAATAATAAATTTGAAGGATGAAAAAAAAACATTAAGTTTAATCTCATTTGATTTGAGATGCCAGTGTTTTGTTATGTAATTGTATAGAAAGTATTTGCAACAAAAATGAAAACTATGAAGAAATCTATAGTTTAAAAAGTTACGTGCATTAAAAACGAACTCTTAACGACTAATTTCCAGAAGATTATTTATTTTCATAAAAGCTTTTGAGTTAGATGTTTCGTAGTACGAAACTTTTAAATTAATGAGCTTTTATTTTTCAAAATATATAACATAACATTTTGTTTTTTTTTTTATTTGCTTCAACGGTTTCTACTGATAGTTTGAGACACAGATACTTTTGAAAAAGTTTTATTTCGATTCTTGTATTTGTTTATCGAAAATTCAAGACTTATTGATTCAAGAAATAAAATGAGTTATCGAAAAAATTCGTTCTTTGACCTTGTCATTTTCTCTAGCAGTCGCAAAGTTACATTTCCTTAATGAGGTATAAATTGATGGTGTAAATACGATTGTGAATCGCTTTAAAACGCATTCATTCTGCGTAAGAATATTCTTTTTAACAGTGCATTAATACTGCTTAAATGACGAAAAATGCAGTAGAAGATGGATTTGGGTTTATTTCTTTGTTTGCGTTTGTATTTGCAAAATAAAGGCAATAATGGGTTTTTGTGTCTTGTGAATTTTCTGAAAATGCTGCTATTTGGCATTTCGTTTCCCCCTATTTTCTACTGCTATATAATGATGCGAATTTGCAAACTCTTGTGTTCCGAGATTGTCCTTATTAATTAAACAATGGGGGGGATACCGTTTACCCATGAACATTTTCTTTTTATCACAAATCAGCTTACCCTTTTTTTTATTTTCTGTTTATTTTTTCTTCTTATGGCCTAAAAAGACGAATTAAAAGTTTGCAGTAAAGAATTAAATGGCATCCAGCAAGAAAGTGTGAAGTGATTTTCAGGCAGAAGCAATTATTTCAGTCTTTGTTCAATGAGAATGAATGCTGCTTTTTCTTCTGTCCACTAAGATTTTTTTTAGCGACAATAATTATTTTCCAATGAAGATTCTAGATGATGATACAATTTATCAAATGCTTGACCATAATGTAAAAAAATTCATCAATCTAGAAGAATATGCGAACAATAGTCCAAGATTTGAATTTCAAAAAAAATCACGGGACACATGTTTGCTGTGTGTAATTTTATCTTGCAAATATTAGTGTTGATTTGCTCATTAGCATCAATACGAAGGAAAAATATTATATATATTATAAAGTGTGGTTCAGCAAAAATGTTCACTTAATTTTTGCTATTATTTTATTGTTCTAAAATATAACTATAGTAAACAGTGGTGTAGTGAGATTAAGTTGCACTTGATATATGTTGTGATTTTTTCCCCAGTTGTCATCAGTGGCGTAGCAATAGTAAATGCCGCCCGAGGTTGACATTTCTTCACCACATCATGGTAACTCTTTTAATAGTGTTATATATGCACTAATGTTCTGTCCCCTTGGCGCATTCTAAGATTGGCGCCCGGGGCATCTATACTCTCTTGTTCTCGATCGCTACGCCACTGATAATGGAATATCTAAAGAACGTTATTATTCCAAATGACATAGAATTAGTTGGTAAGTGAAAATTGACGAATTTACGAATTTTTTCGTAGTCAATACGAATTCGTAAGAATGTGAATCTTTGTTATTCTTATGTGCAGACAAGATTAGTTTCATGCCATGTTTAGATATTATTTTCATTTCGTTTTTAGTAATATTATTTTACTTATTTTTTATTTATTTTTTTTATTTTAGTTTTACTTAGTTTTTTTTTTAATTTGAAAAATCTTTATTTTTATGTTTTTATTTATTTTTGTTTTATATTTTTTGACGGCCCATTTGAAGACTTTTTTTCCCCTGTTTTTTTCAGAAATCTGCCGAGGCCCCCATTGCCGTAGAGACCATCCTTAAGGTAAGTCTCTGCAGACTTTGCTGGTATATAGAAATTAAAAAAGGATAAAATGGAAAATATTTCATCCCCCTGTAGTAAACAGTAAATCGAAGTAATTTTGCAAGAAAATATAAAAATTCCTTTTCAGTGTATGCAGACTCTAATTGCCGATGATTTGAGCCTTTTATAGATAGCGGAAAAAATATTATCCGAAGTTCAACAACTTGTAAATATAAATTAAAGAAATATAACTAAATAGAAAATTTTGTGCAATACAATGTACTGAGATAAACAACCTTGAAGACATATAGTAAATATTCAACTCCGTCTTCAAGCCGTTCATTATGCTGAAGTTGAAATTGCTGTTTCTTGTTTATGCCAAAGATGCAATCAAAAGCTTGAGTAATCGTTGAGTCATACTTAAAAGGCATCGCAAAAAGGAAGCCGCGTCTCGTTTTTAGTATACTTGCCGAACTTGTTTAAGTTTTTTGGGGTGGAATATTTTTACTGACGTAAAATTTCTTTCAGACGTGAGTTGTGAATAGGACTAATATAGCGCAGTCTTGTGATTTATCTTGTTTTTGTTATTAGATGGCTTATGTTTGTAGAATTTAAGCAATGACTTTGATTCTCCTCCACAAGCATATGAAATACCCATTTTGCTTCTGAAATATAGATTTCCTTGGATCTTGTAGGAGGAAAGATGAATCCTCACTAGGTAGGATATCGACTCGAATCATGCCTTGTATCTCAAGATTACTTACGAACTGTTAAAGCTCAAATATATAAATATTTTTCTTTCTTTTCAATTTTTGAATGCTTTTTTATACCTAAAAGGAGCAGAATTACCTCATTTTTTCTATTATTTATAATATAACAATACCCGAAATCGTAAAGGTTTTTATTGAACTATTATTGGTTTTATTTCATTAAAATAAGCATTGTTAGTTTTCTGATTTTTGCACAATTTTTGATAATGAATGACAAAAAAGTTAATTGCATGAGATGGGTTCAAAGGTAACATAATTTGAGTATGTTTAAAATTTCGTATTCATTACATTGAGTATGCCCATACAGAAGGAAGAACATTAAATATAAAATATTCAGCGGTACAAAAATTACATATGATGTACCGCTTTGGTTATATTTACATTTAAAATCAAACTTCTTGCTGACTGACAGAAGCTTGACTTCATTTCCTTATTTTCAAATTATTCGAAAGAGGGCCTTTTGGGATGATATAAAGGAATTAGCATTGCAATAATAACTTGTAACTACTATTGTTAAAATAACTTTTAATTTGTCTTGATAGGTTTACTCTTAAAGGAAACCTGTAGCATTAAAAATCGATAGTAGATGCTGACAAATATGTTCTGCACAGCGTATTTTTAATATTTTGTTAAAAAATTAATCTCAAAATCCCAAGATGTCTTCTAATTCCCTTGTCATGTAACCAGTACCGATTTTTTCCAACAATTTCTTCAGAAACACTCATTCATCTCACTGTGATTGCGGAAAGACGTAAACACACGATTCTTGTGGAATTATTCATAGAAATTCCATTTGACCATCATTTCGCTGAGATTCTTCTCGAATGGCCCTTCCGTATCACAATTAAGAGCGCATTCAACCCTTGACTTTCAGTCGTGGTATCGAGGTCAGACACCCAAGTCACGACGCTACTGGGTCGTGGAAAGTGAAATTCACGATTTCAGCTCAGTTTCGAAAGTACTGCCCGAGTCTAAAATTGCAAATGACTCTTCTATCCCAAGACATCCACTCCAATCGCGGAGGCTCGTTTCATAAATGTACATCGAGTCGCCTTTTTCCAAAGCTGTCTTGTGCCCTTTCCACTTGACCGCGTCTTGAGACAATGTGCTTTCCATAGAATCGACTGCAAGCAGAGCGCAACGCATCCTCCAAGGAAATCGCCTTCCAATGACTAAAGTTTTATCATCTTTTTTTTTGTTTAATTTTTTTTATTTTACAATCTTTTCACCTTTATTTTGAACCCGCTTATCGAAACACATTGCCTGGTTTGGAGTACAGTCTGAACTCGGCAGGATTCTCTTTTTTTTTCTTCAGTAACCTTTTTCTTCACATAATAAACATGTTTCCACACCTCGTCTGATTCTTTAACGCTTTTTGAAAAGTTGAGCGGATTCTTAAAGGAGTGTGGAATTGTGAATAGTGACTATTTTAGGTGGAATGATAGAAGAGTATTTTTTAGCTGTTAAAGTGAGGAGTTTCGGTATCTTGAAACTTTTCCTAATACTCACAAATTCTGAATTAACAAAGCAACGATTTTTTTTGAGATTCAATTTCTTTAAATTTCAGTTATAGCATTTATAGCTGAAAGTTGTTTGTTGAAACAATAATTCAAATAGCAATTTTTTTTTAATTCAGTTCCACAAAGTTTTCATTAATATGAATTCATCGTATAAGGCCACTAAAAATGTGCCCGATCTATCTAAAATTAAAATTAAATCATTTCGGGAAAAAAAGCATTAGAATTCTTTTTCTTATACTTTACGCAATTACTGTACTTCTGCAAGTTCTTGTCCCGTCGAGACAAGCCCTTTCTATTCTCCACTGTTTCTGAGTATGTATTATCATACTGAATCTTACAATTGGCTTAATGAACACCCAGCGGAACTCCCGGGGGGGGGGAATCCTATCACATGGACATATTAAGTGAGCCACTTGATTTATATCTCCGGCTTGTTTACGAATAACCTGAAGGAGAAGTCTATTGCATTTAAATGCAGACAAACATGTGAATTTTTTCTGTAAAACAGCTTTATATACCTTTTTAGTATAAAAAGATGGCAATTTTAAACGATAGTTAAAAGACCTTTAAGTCAATATCTTTCAATAAACGTAACAGAATTTAAGTAAGGCTGGCATGATGGGCAATTCAGCAATAGATTTTTATAAAATTATGATCATAAAATAGTGTTGAAACAAACTTATATTTTATTCTATCTTTACGAAGGAAAAAAAACATCTTCGATTTTTAAAGATGTTAAATTATAAAAAGCCGTCTAATTTTGGTAAAACGTAAGTGTTTCTGTCAGTAACGAAAGTTGTATATAAAATTCTAGACATTTAATAATAAACAATAGCTGAAAAATAACAACAAACACTTCAGTGAACAATGCTTCTGGCATTCTATCTATGACAATCAGTTTCACCTGGCTTCGAATAGTGACTTTGTGTGATAACATTCATAGAATCGCAACAGAGAAACGGAGCTCCCTATTAACTTTAACGATAAAGTTTTATTTGCAAGAACTTTCTATTCCAGTGGAGGACCAGAGCAATTAGTGAGAAGGACATTCATTGTTTCCATTTATAGTCATACGGTGTTATTTTCGTTACCTCCTATGTTGCACCTACTCATCTCCTCTGGAAACTTTCCGTGAATAAACGAACTCCTAGTGGAATGTCCCCTGCTGACTTCTCGCTGCAACCTTTCGCATTTCGGATTGCTTTAATTTTTACAAAAATAGAAAAAGCGAGAGCCTAGCCGGATGTTTTCACCCCTTTGCCCTACCCTCCCGCGAACAGGCTTCTCTTATCCCGATTCGAATAATATAAAAATAAATCTCGAGTTCCCCCCCCCCATGTTATTTTATATGCTGCGCACATTCGTTCAAAATAAAACGTAGACGCTAGATGTATTTATTTTAAACACTTTGATTTTCTGTTTCTTGAACACCAGCTTTATCTCTTAAGTGTTTAATTTTGATCATTATTCATTCATTAGACAATTTAGTCTTGAGTATTTTGTAAACTTCAAAGCAAATTTTAAAAAAAGTCATGCTTGTTCTAAAATGCCAGTTAAAGGCATTTGTGGGCAAATGCATATAACGATTAATATCAATATGTCATACAAATATGCTCTTTCCAATGTTGGCTATAAAAAAGACGGATTATAATTAATTTATTGTTTGTTTTTACATTTATTACTTATTGACTACAATTATTTTTGTATGCTCCATATTTATAACAAAAAATATATATTACGAATGCGTTGATAAACTTGGACAAATACAAGCCAAAACATATTTCCTTTCTTTTTAATTTTCCACCCTTACTTTTATTCAATACTTAGTTGAAGATTTTAAAAAATGCAATGACCTGATGAAACTGAGATGGAGAAATCAGAATTTCAAAAAAAAAAAAAAAAAAAAAAAATATCAAAGCCAGCAATTTATACGAGCGGGAGCCTGACGGAGAATATCATTACAATATTATTAAAATAATATTATTGAATATCTTTTGAGACTGTATGAAATATTTCAAAACTCTGTACTATTTCAAAACAATTTTCGTCTGTGTATAAATTTGTAATATTTTTTTCAAATTTCATTCTACGTTTTTTTAAAATGAAGGAAGTACGATTTCACTGTATTTTGACTCTCAGAAATCAGAGCAATGCAAGATTTAAAAAAAAAAGTGCTTTATATTATTTTCGGAATATTGGCAATACTAAGCACTTTTATCAGTGAGATAAGAAGAGTTTTTACTAAGTAGCAATGTAGGTTAACTAATTTGTATTAAATAAATCACAAATAAACCTTTCTTAAAGTAAATAAAAAGAGCTTCCAGATTCCTTCCCACACAATAAAATGAAATCTTTATAAAATTAGGCTTCCTATTTAAAGATATTAGATTCGAGTTTTAAAATTAACTGTATTGTACGTGCAGTAAGCAAAAATAGTGTTTCTAAAAATAATCTGAGCGCGTGCGTTTAAATCTATAAAAAGCACTCAAATTATAATAAGTAACACAGTGCCATGTCATAAATCAATGAAATCTGGAAGTCGTCTGTGTAGTTCAGCACGAAATTCGTCTGTTGTTTCAATTAAATTTCTTTGCCCGAAAAGTTGGCAACGTGGTATGAAAACATTTTTATAAATGCCGTGAAGTTATTAATACAGTAATGTCATCCTCTACGATTTATTATAATTTTAATGACAGCACTTTACTTTGCCGTCATTATACTTAATGCTGACATTTCTCTCGGTCGCTCGAAACGCAACCGTGACTCTAATATGATATCGTCGCTTTTAACATTTGTTTTGTGCACGTAATTGTTCTGCGACAACGGTGAAACGTTTTCGCAATTCAACCAGACGAACAAAATGAGCATAAAATGTTTAAAATGTGCACCGTTAGAAGTCTATAATGTAATTTAAATGAGATAGCCAAGGAAGTGTAAAACAAACTGGATATATTTTTTAGACTAAATGTTATATGCTCCCATACCGATTTTTATTTGTAGTTTTTTAATTACTACTATTAGCACACATTCTCTCTATATATATTCAATGTAATGAATACGACTATATATCTTGGTCAAATTTTTAATCATTAATAAAATACTTTTTTTTGATCCAGTCAATTCAAATAAAGTTTTAAAACTTGTAGTGGATGACATTTGATGTTAATGCATTTTTTAAAAATATTAATTCATTAATTTTTTATTAATTAATTAAAAACTAACTTTATAGCCAAAAATGTTCCTTTCCCCGCCACCAAATAAATAACGAATTTAGTTTTTTTTCCCCACACTAATGAGGTTCGGCTTAACATGTTTTTAGACAATTATTTTAAATTATTGTTTATTTTCATAACGTCTGAGGAATTTAAAATCAAACATTGTTAATTATTCATTTTTTCCAATTCACTTGGAAGTACTTTCGAATTAAAATAATACAGAATAAAGAAAATTAGAAATTTCTAATCTGTATTGTGTACCCCAATTGGTGTAGAAAAATCACGCATTTTGCTTTTTCGCAATTTGTTTTGAATCCTCAATCGGTGTTGAAAATTCAATGTTATTATAATATTTGATCAATTATTCATTGTAATTGTTAGACCAGGATAGTCTGGTTGGTATAACATTGGATTCGCGTCTCTTTGGATGCGAATTCGAACACCATGTATAGAACGGACAATGGAAAATTGGCGAGAAATTAACATAAGTTGGAATTGATTAAAAAAATTATTATATAGCTTGCTTCACAGACAAATGATTAAAATAGTTGAATTCGCGTTTTATCAGATAGTTTATTTTGAATAAACGTTTTTTTAAGAATTTAATCTGAATAATGTGGACGAAAAATTAAACAAGATCTGATGCCACTGATTCCCTGGACCTCTATACGGGAGCATTCAATGTATTCAATATCCCCCTAGTTCATCTTCGTTTGGAGACAGATGAAAGGCGATAAGCATAATTATTTGAAGGAATTTGTGTCAAGGAGGGGACCAAAGAGAGAGAAAAAAATATCTTGCCAGAGGCCATGAATATTATAAGCCTGTTAGCGCCTCTCACTTCATCGGATTTTGGACGCTGAGACGCATCTGTTTCAGCATAGAGGACATTCGAAGGATAAAAAAATTACAAGATGTTAATAAAGAAATTCGTCTCAAAGTACATATAGGCGTAACATAGAATTTTTAGAGCACTGGTTAAAGATATGCTGCCCTCATTTTGTGTTATAACAATTTCCCACTGATGAAACTGACACTTTTGGTTTCCTGAAGTAATGCCACTGGGATAGTAATATTAGACGCCCCTGCTTTAGCTATGCCTCTGTACAGAAAAAAAATCTGCAAATGCATGTGGCAAATAAGCGATATTACTTGGAACCATAAGCAGTCATATTTTCAATTGATCTTGATGTTAAGTGTGTTCCTTTCAAATGCATAAAGGAATACATTTCATCTATCGCACAAGTTAAAAACAAGGTATTTTTCAAAATATGAAGAAAAAAAAACATAAAGATAATAGAAGGGAATCTAAAACCACTGAACGTTTTTAGTGTTCTGCCTTTCTTGTTTTATTGTTGAACATTTTTTTTATTTCTAATATTGAGTCTTTCATTTTCTCATGTATTATTTTAATAGCTTCGTTCAATTTTTATCAATACCCACTGACGATTTTTCTGTGGCTTTTTTTAATCAACGTAGGATTTCCATCTGTGGAGGTTGGACCCCTCCCCCCTTTCTTCAGAAGTTCATTATACTGAGGCAGTCTCGCTTTAAATAACTTTTAAACTGCGAATGTTGTACATTCCGATATCAGAGACTAGTTTTAGACGAGACTTAACCTTTTATTTTTAAGACTAATTATTATTTGTTGGAATAGAAAATGAAGTGTTTTGATTTTTACTTTTAGTGAAACGATGATGAAAAGTCGGTGGAAAAGAAAAAACTACATATGTTTATCTTGACCGCTGTGAGTGGTTCAGTGCTCATGTTGTAAACATTCTATTGTTTTTCTGTTCGATGCCTGTCCTGGTTCAACTTCTTGCCCACCGTGAAAGCGAAAGAGAGAGAAAAAGTTTTTTAGTTTTCGTTTCTTCCCCCGTCTCTCTGCCACATGAGTGAAGTTTTCTTGGTTTTCATTAAATGTATTTGCCAAAGATAATGCTTTTTGAGAAATCAAAGTCACTTCGAAAAGATATAATCTAAAGCGTCATTTGTTATTTCCAGGAAATATAATTCGACTTTTTTCCTTTTGAGAAATTACTTTTATTATAATTTTGATGTTTCCCCTAATTTTCCCCTTCTGTCAAACCATTAGTTGATTTGTTTTTCCTTTTGGAGGAAGTGATTTTCTTTGGCTCTATAAACAAACCAACTTAGATAAATTGTTTTCTGCTTCCAAGTTTTGTTGTAATTGCCTTTAAAAATTTCATACCAAGATGTTTTTATTTGCAGAGTTTCGTCAAATGGTAATAAGTTTCAAGATATATTTGAGAAAAGTTATCTATTGTTTTAGTTTCAATTAAAATATCTAGAAACTAACAAATTGCAGCAAAAATTTAACTTAATTATACAATGATGATGAGAGATTATTAATGATAAAAACATAGTCACTTATATGTAGTTATATACTACTCTTGT
Organism: Argiope argentata; assembly: GCA_026289955.1. NCBI lineage: Eukaryota > Metazoa > Arthropoda > Arachnida > Araneae > Araneidae > Argiope > Argiope argentata. The sequence continues at coordinate 7,394,585 of JAOUZG010004146.1, read as the reverse complement.
AGGTTAAACGGATAATTTTTTTTAGTTTTCCTCCGTATTTCATGACTTAAATTTTAAGTCTTTTAAAGGAATTTGTTTAGCATATTGGCTCATTTAAAACCAACGGTGATTTACATACAAAAAAAAATCCCTATTATACAAAATTCTATAATTCTGACTATTACAGATTTATTGTAGTTTTTTCAAAATCTAATGGAATAATCAATGTTACTTTGTAATTTAAATCGCACTACTGGTCTCAAAAGATGCTACGTTACATGACCATATGAAATTCACATAGCGTTAACGTTTTGGGTTTGAAGTTGTTTCTTAAGGAATTATATTTTTACCGCAGAAAAACTTTATTATTTTTTTTTTGGTATCGTTGGTTACTTTTTCAGCTGCTTATCTTCTATCTGTATAAACAATATTTTTCTATATAAACTCTATATGTTTTATTTTGTAATATGTTTTTTATTAACAAGGAAGAAAGTAATAACACATCACAGTCCCAGTAACTTTTCTTCTTTGGTTCAATAGTTATCATTGAATGTAAATGCATATAGTAAGTTCCTAACCACTTTTTATTAACTATCCTTCTTTCTTGAGGTAATTTGTACATTTGGATTCCTTGTTTTTCATTCCCTCAGAACCTTAAATTGCTTCAAACAGCTCACATTTCATAAAATTTCAGTGGCTGGCTTATTAATATTAACAATAAAACTCACGCTTGTTGTTGGAATCAGCCGACAGTGTAAAATATACTGGCATCTTTACCTACGTCACACTAAAGAAACTTCAGAAGAAAGTGATTTATGGCATTTCAAACCATTTGACTTGAAGCTCGAGACAGATAAGGGATGTTTCTTCCATGTAAGAATGTTGCAGTCTCAGGATATCTGACCCGTCATTATATACTATTCCGCTAGCTCTGCCAATGTTGGTTTGCAATCTTGTGCGAGATACAATATTCATGTAATTGTTTGTGACCCTTATGATAGCAACCCATACCAGAGGTCAGTGCCGCTAACGGAAGTGGGATGCAATCTCCAGGTAACTTGTTCGAAATGATTAGAAAGGGAGGGTAGTCTCGCCAGCTGAGCCTCCCCTCTGTAGCCTCTTTCAAGGTTATCTCGCTACATTTCCCATCTTACCTTCCCCATCTTATTTTTGGAAGTGGGTCTTTTTTTCCTTTCATTTCCCCAATGTAGCGTTTGTTTACATTTGCGCACAGGTAGATTTTTCGAAAATGTTATGCTAAAAAGTCGAACTTTTATGAATTAGTCCGTGATTCGGATATAAATGTTATACATTTCATGTTGATGTTAATTCCCTTTTACAAATAAGCAATTTTTTTCTTTCCTCCCCGTCCTCCGCCGCCCCCCCCCCCTCGCTCATGGAATCGGAGTCGACCAAAAGGAACGGGAGACGTAAAAAGACACAAAGAAAGAATATATTTCAAGCCTAAACAGGTGATTCTAGTCTTTTTCAGCTGCGAGGGAGAAATATTACAATTGGTTTAGACACTTTTCTTACTATTTCTGGCTTGGGAATGGGTACTAAAATTAACTACGGTATAGACAAGCTAATAAATAATTACAAAATCTCAGATTATTTTTAATAAACATATTTGCGAATTTTCTAATGCTTCTTTAAAAGTGAAAATGCTTTATACTTCGAATTAATAAAAAAAATTGTAAAATAAAGTCACTGTGAAACTTTTCATTGTTTTAGAATCGAACTCCTTAAGTTAAAAACTGACAAAAATTCGTTGACATCTGCTTTGTTTTATGTGGGACACTTGCTTCAGTGATTTTCTGATGCATAGTTTTATTTCCTTTTTCTGAAACCCTTTATATTTCCCATTTTGTATAATCTCTTTCCGATCCATTTAACACATTTGTTTTTTGTTATTTAAAACTCTTGATACTTCATGATGATAAATATATCTCGTTACAATAATAATTATGTTGACAGCAGGACAGAAACGTTCTGATATGGGAATTGTTTTAATACTTTGTTTTTCCTTTATTCTATTTTCCCCTGAAGAATGACTAAATAGATGAATAAGCGGAATCAGTGTGTTTAAAACTTGGATATAATTTGTTAGGACTTTTAACTAAATAATAAAAAATTATCAATAGAGTTGTATAACACGAACAGTTTGATCGCTTCTTTCGATTCCTAGCATTGATGATAAAGAATAAAGGAATCGTTCTCAACGTTTTAAAGTAATTTTTAAATTATTCCAGGAGAAACCATCTTGGAAAAGATTTGGAAATAATATCTGTTTTGTTTTAATTTTCCAAATTATATTCTTTGATTTTGAGACTTCAAAACTAACTTCAACGCTATTTACATAATACTATTCATATTTCATGCTGGGAATACCAGAATTGATCTGTTTATTGATGGCAATAGTATTTTAATGACAAATTTCATATTTATATCTGGTAAAAATGTGGTTGTGATAATTTTGCCCTCTGTTTTCTTTGCCAATAACCAGCTGGACCTGAAAAGAGGAGGAGGAGATCAGGCATACCTTCTATTTAATTTATACTTATGTCAAAAAATGACATTGAAATTCCTTGGTAATCTCATAGGAAGGCGAATCTCCAAACAATAATTCGTAACCCTGGCAGCTTAATTCATGTGGTTTGAATAGCTGGCTTTCTGGCGCTCAAAAATCCTTTCTACATCTGACTCTTTAAAATTAAATTTTAAGATAGCTAAATTTACACCTTTCAAATTCCAAAGGAACAGAAAGTTAAATAAAAAAACTTTTATTAATAGAATGCTGTCCCTCTATATGTAAAAAGCAAAGTTCTATATAAAAAATGTTCTTGGTATACTCGTATGGAGCTCCTTTTAAAATGCTTCTATTCCCTCGAAAATCGAAATCCAACGAATGACTAAAGATATTGAATTTTTTAAAAAATGATAGAAATCATATCGTTAAATAAAAATTAATTCCTCTTTTTATAAAATGTTTAATATAATCTTTTATTAAATTTAATCTACTCGTTCTCCTGGTAAATTTAATCTAAAATATCCAAACATTTAAAATTCCAATTATGTAAAAAGCAAAACTCTATATAAAAAATGTTCTTCCTTGCAATACTTGTATGGAACTCCGTTTAAAATGCTTTTATTCCCTCGAAAATCGAAATCCAACGAATGACTAAAGAGATAGAATTTCAAAAGAAGGATAAAAAGCATATCGGAGAATAAAAAATAAAATCATCCTTTTATAAAATGTTTAATGGAATATTTTATTAAATTTATTTTACTCGTTCTCCTGGTAAATTTAATCTAAAATATTCAAACATTTAAAACTCGAATTAAATAAGTCATTTTTTCCACCTATTTCCAACCTCTCCATTTAAATATCAATGACTCTTAAAGTGTACAAAAATATCAAGAGCATTTTTACTTAGGGATGTATCTAATATATAATAAAATCCTTTTTTTTTTCACTGTGATATCTTAAGTTAAATATTAGGTCATTCTAGCCGTTTTTGAGTGAATGGGATTATTCATTCTTCCATTAAATCCTGATGTAATCTGGGAATGAGCTATGCATTCAAAAGGGTGAAGGGGGAAAATAATCTTTAATCATTTTTTTTCTTGTATACACAGGCATGCATGATTAGTTCTGATTGAATTGTGCCTTCCACATAACTTATTGGTACATGCAAAGAAAAAAAAACTAATAAAAATGATATCACATATCTTTTTTATGAGTAAATAAAGTTATTGACCTTAAAATTCTAATTATGTAATTGTAATTTTAGATACTATATTTCAGAATTTTTATATTCAATGGAAATCTATACTACACCTTCAGTTTCCTTAAATTACGATAATTTCCAATAAATTAATATTACTGAACTATCATTTAATGAAATATATTTAACGAAATTGTATTAAAATGTCGGATTTAAGAAAAGATTTTCGCGGATTATTTACATTTTTTACTAGATGATGAGTAAACAAAATTTATTTCCGTTCATGCCCGAATTCAGATGACGAAAAATAGTAAATAGTGTCACTTATTGAAAAATATCGCAGTTTTTATCTAAAAACTTTTTATTATTTATCTCTTAACTCGAATACTTTAGTTAATGAATTGAAATCCTTGATAATTAAAGATGAAAAAAAAAATCAAGAGCTCTAATTTTTTTTGTTTGTGGCTTTCAAGGATTTTTTTATTTACTTATTGCAAGCTAAACTGCTTTGATTAGACTAAAAAGGGGCCACCTTAAGTGCCTTTCCTTTAAAAGTGGTACAAAAATTCTGTGTAAAAAATGCTGTGACCAACCAGCTTCACCGGATCATATTCTGGGTTGCATCGAACTTTTTAAGGGAGACTTAACATCCGATCCCTTATTATTATTATTATAGATTTCTTGGCAGTCAACAACCAACTGGAGCTGATCTGACATGCATCAGATCTTTAGAGAACGACAACAAAAAGGATTCATTAAATTCGTTCTTTCTAGTGAAGGTCTCTTGCTTGTTCTCATTTCAGAGACGTTTTTTTAAAGATTTTATTTTAAGCTTGAAGATTATTCTTGATCCCGAGTACGCATAATGTAATAATTTCAAGTACACATGCGACACATATATTTCAAATTTTAAAAAATGTGGTACAAAATGTCGTTATATGTAGAAATCATTGCATTAATTTTGAATTTGTAATCCTCCATTTAGGAAAATTTTCCTCAAAGGTATTTTTGGTTTCTAAATAACACTATCATAAAAAAAAGCCTGTCTTTATTCTTTTCGGGACTGATATCCGTCTTTCTGGTAAAAAACCAAATCAACTGCTACCGCATGTTTTAAATCACATTTTGGAAAATATTGATATTAGCTTCGCTGCAGCCATTTTTTCTTTTCCTCCCAAAGGCTTATCGTTCGGCTCATAAAATTCAAGTTCTACCTGATGGCGACTTTCAACTCCTTTTCTTAAATTTTTGAAGAGAGGACTACATTGCATTCTTTCGAAAGAAGAAGCTTATTTTAAATGCAGTAGCTGTGGTCCATTACCGCCATACGCATTGGATTCACGGCTCCCTGTTTTCAAAGGAACCCCCTTTAATATCTTTATCACGAATTGCCTTGAAGCGGTTTTTGAAAAGCATTTTTGCTCAAGTTGTTTGGCGCTTGGAAGTGAAGCACTCATGATCCTCCTAGTAAAAAGTCGATATTTTCAACTAAAGAGTGAGTTCTGCGTGCTTCTTTTCTCTAAGCTTCTTGGCATTTTATATTCACGAAACGCTTAGATAAAACGGCTTTACTGGAAACGGTTCGTCGTCTTCTCTTCACAGAAAAGTTGTTCCCTAATTCATTTAGACAAGGCTTCGCCTTCCATGACTAAGCTATAAGATGTCTTTTCTTTCAGATAGTATGGATATGGAAATACTTGTGTATTAAGGTATTTTTGAGGGGGAAAAAACTGCAAAAATTACTTTGTTACTTTTTTAGCTTATGTTTAGTTTTTCTGAAACGCCCAAACAAATGTTAAATTTATTCCGTTGCTTGTTTACTTAGTGACCTCAACCACATGTTTTTTTTTTTATATCTTATGAAAGGAATTGATTAAACATGTCTACATAAAGACTTAGAAAACAACTTGTCTTTTAGCCCTTTTTGTATTTAACTCATTTTTTTAAAAACCTTCATAACATATGGGAAAGTCTGGGCTGGTTTGTAGAGATATCTATCGTTGGGGATGTATTAAAAGTTCATACCGTGACATCATAGATTCGAATCATGACCTGATATTTCTTGATCCCCCCCTCCCGGTTTCATCTCTTCTGTTGACTATGTTGCAAATATGAAAAATAACCTTCCCATTTCCTTCATATAGTTTAGTGATGCGATGTTAATTTCAGAAATAGTGTTAACGATGCTTTTTAGTCCGAGATTTTTGAATTATGTTTATTTCTGAAGGAGCTTACTCAAGAAATTATTCTTTTCCTGGCATCCTTATGTAGTTTCAAATTGGGATAATAATCTTTTAAAATTTTTGATAAAAGTGTTATAGGAACTTTTTACAGGAAAAGTATTTGGCAGCAGTTTTGATTACTAAAGTTTCCTTCATACTTAAAGCTTCAGTTTTTGCTCAAAAAGTTTTGTCAGTCCACTGAATTTTGTTTTAATGAATCATTGACATGATGAATTCTAGCTTAATATCTTAAAATAAATAAGTCTTTGCGTTTATACATGTATGTATTTTTCACATCTTCTCCTAAACAAACTGGACTGAATTGAAACAAATTCTGTTCACTCATACGACATTAGAAAGAATACTGTCAACTTTTTAAAGCATAAAAATTAAATACTCAACTAATTAGTTGTTAGCAATAATTTTATCGTCAACTATTTTGCTAATTTTCAAAAATTTTTATTTTTATTTTTATAAGTCTTTTGACAATGTTTTTATTGATTTTAAAGTAATGGTTTATCCATACTTAAAACCAAGTTTTAGTTAATCGCTCAAACGAAGACAATCCTTCTGATTCTTCATTGTTTGAGAACAAGAAATTTGATCTACTAGTATAACAAATATTTAAAAATTTATGGAGAAACCTAAAATTAGTGGTTTTTAAAATCGTCCGTTTTAATGACATGCTAGTTATAATTTTTTTAAAAAGCATTTCAGACGATAAAAGGATTTTTGGATATTAAAGTAGTTCACACAAAAGTAGATTTTTGAATTAAAAAAAGGATAGAAGGATTTAAATCTTGAGAAAAGGAGGATATATCAACTATTAGCTAATATTTAAAAAGCTACTTGAAGCAATATTAGTTTATATTGAATGCTTGTCGGCGAACAATTCTGCTGTTATGTGCCAAAATTCGTCTTAAAAACGAATGCGACTTTAAGAGTTTTAAAATTTAATAGTTAATAATTTAAGTTAAGCATTAATGATATATGATATAGCTTAACGAATTGATTCAATCTCCTAGACATGTTTTGCTGTATGTGACAAATGCTGTTAACTTTTTTTTCCCCTTTTACGAAAAACGTTGCTATTAAAAAGTGAAAATGCGATTAACTCCTGGATGCCATCCATTTTTTGTGGTTTTTCCACCACATAATTTAAGTAACATAAAATATATATATATTGAAGCCATCATACATATAATAATAGAATTTTTTTTAAACGTATTAGGCCAATATTTTCTGTCCTTTCAAGCAAATATTTTTTAATCCCTTCATTTCATTCTCGGATGCCAACTCAAATCGATAACTTTGATCGAACCCTTGACAAGTTTTCCGAATTCAAAATAAGAGAAAATGTTTTCTAAGCGTGGGTTTCCAGAAAAAGAGTGCAGATAAGAATAGTAAAGTTTTTTTTCTTCTTTTGATGAAAATGATAAATCCGGTCTACTTGATTTAAATGATAAATCTGGTTTTGACATTTGTCCTTGAATGATCTTCAATCGCTTGTTAAGTTTTTCGCGTAAGATGAAAGTTCACTTTTTGCATTTTGCTTTGGCACATTAATCCGCCTGCATTTTTTAAATATTAAAAAGAAGCTGTCATAGTTTTAAATTATTTTCCTTGTTTGCGATTCTCGACGATCAAGTTTTAGGAATTCGTTCGTTTTTTTTTTTTTTTTTTAGTGACAAACCTTGTCACTACATTTAAGATTTCATCTTTCTGATTATTGGTACTCTAACCATATATATAACTTCTGAACATGCTTTAATTGGTGAGGTCACATTTAGGAAACCGTCTAGTAGGTAAATAAAAATGCAATTGAGAAGTGAACATAAATGAATTAAATAAGTTATTTTTAAAAGTACCCCCTTATTTTAGTTCAAAAATATTTTCTTATTTTAATTATTTTGTACTTCTTAGACTTTAAATTAAATTTTATTATCACAAAATTTTATGAAATGACCATTTAAGTTTTCTTCAAATTCACTATCGGTATTTACTAACTACCGACAAATTAAAGGATAAATTAAACAAAAGGCCTCAAAATTTCAAAATTCTTTCACAGATAAGAGTGAGGGATTAAAGAATTACAGTATTTCTTCTTTACAAATATGAAATAAATAAAATAAAATAAAATTTTGTAAAAGCAGATCTTTTCCACAATTAGATTTCATTAAAAATCATTAATAAGTATTGCTTGTTATATTTTAATAAATTTATACGCTGTTACAAAAAGTATTAAATGGAAGTTAAGATTAACCCTGAATTTCAAAGCTGTACCAGATGTGAATGAATATATCTCTTTGTTTATAGATGACAGGAAATAAATTAATATAATTTGGGAAAATGTGAAATCTTCCATTCGCATTACAATCTTTTCTCTTCGTGATTTTAAAGATATTGTTTAAATAAAAAGTTATTCTTTCTTTTTGATTCAGCTGCAGAGAAGAATACACAGCAGTTAAATTTGATAGCTTAGCTTCTGTACCACTATATAATAACAGTGAAAATATTTGTACAGTATTAAGTCTCAAAATAAATCCAGATAAGATATCTCCCGTTTCTATAGCCCCCCCCCCCCCCCCCCAGATTTGGGATCAAAAGATCAAGATTTTGATGTACGAAGCGGGAATGAAACTCTGTATTCGGGAGAATAGGATATTGGAAGAAGTCCCATTTCCCCTTCAGCAAATCTGACTAGGGAGGATTTAACTTTGGCTTAAGAGCTTGATTCGATAGTAGCGGATTTGAGCTAGCCTAGTGAAAATGAATAAGTTAACATTCATTTTCAGCAAACAAAAGTCATCAATCTTTTTTTCCCCAAATCGTTATTTTTAATATTTGGTTAAGACCTATATCTAACGTTAAAGGATTCTTAATCAGAGTTTGCATATTGAAAGAAATATATATATTCGGTTGCGTGATTTGACGTTCAACGTTTTTAAAAGCCAGTTTAATCAGAAGGTTAATAAATCAATCATGATAGATAAAGCTTCACTGGTGCTTAATCTTGATTTCAGATATTTGTTTTTGAAGAAGTTTGTTTCTTTTGGACCTTGAGAACTTGTTTTCAATTACTGCGAGGCTTCTTTCTTAACTGATTGAATATATTTACCATATAGTGAATATCATTAATGAGAGTAATCTCTCTTACTAGGGATTAATCAATCTTATAATTTTCCTCTTTGGCATTTCTTTTTGATAAGTCAGAAACTTAAAAGATTCGGTTGAAAGGAATTGTATTAGTTATTTCATAAACGAAAGCATAAAATAATTTATCAAAATTTAAATCTTTAGCTCTTGTCATCTAATACAGAATTAATAACTGAAAGGATGATATGCATTCCTTTCCTTTTTATCTATTTATTTTTGCCATATTTTGGACTAAACACCGTCACATATTTATTATACGAATTAGTGAATCTGAGAGTTTAGAATCGCATTAATAATACTTTTCTTCATGTTATACATCGACCCTCATCCTTTCTTCCCCACTCCTATTGAATGTCTTCTCTTATTTCACCTGATTTATACAATACCCTGTAATACATACTACCCAAGGCTTCCTTTTGTCAAATGATAATAATACAGTCTTTTCTTTCTCCTTCTCATTTTATTTACCTTCCGATTGGCCGCTAATTTAAATTCCCATTGCTCATGAATTATTGAAAACCCTTCTCTTTTTCATCTCTAAGACAGAAAAATAAGGGATGGATTTTTTCTCCCTGAAGCTTGATTAACCTCAGTTCCAACTCTTTTGGCTCACGAAGCCCTTCAGGTTGGAAAGTTCTAAATAAATCATTATTGGATTCCATTCGGGAAATATAAATGATTTGATAGAGGAAAACATCAACTTTCCTTCGTGTTTGTATAGCATGGTAAGACGAGTAAGTACGCGTTGTGTTGCTCTCGTAAACCACCCCCCATTGTTGTTTTGGGCGACTCATTACTCGAGGGGGGTGGAAGCTTCAGGTGCCCATCGATCGTACTCTCCCACACAGCCATGGGGGGAGGATGCCTTTGGATGGAATGAAAAGAATCGATGAGCCTTCCTAGTCTGCTGCTCAACAATGGGAGAGAGAGATTCGCTTGCTTTTCAAAGATTCCTTTTTTCCAGGAATGTGCATGTCAGGTCTCCAGAAAAGAATTAAGGGGAATCTCTTTTCTTCGCGATTAAATAAGTGCATACCACGGAGTGGAAGCGATGTTGTCCCGAGGACATTTTTTTTTAATTTGTCACTCACTCATTTTTTGTCTGGGAAAGACAATGTTGGTACTTCTCTTATTTAACAGTTAGAACCAAAAACATCCCCTTTAGATTTTGCCTATATCTTATAGGATAATAATTCAACAAATATGGAAGAAATAATTTCTGAACTGAAAAGACGAAAATATATTCTTAAGTTGAGCCCCTTAAGAATATATTCATAAGTTTTTGACTCCAATTCCTGATCTCTAGAATGACTCTTGCATAACTTCTTCGTCTGGATTTTAAACTTAAAGCGGATATTTAACAAAAGGCTGCTTAAGTTTGAATTTTCAAGTGAAATTGAAGAACAAATTAAATTATTTTTCTTCGAATTCGCTTTTGAATCTAATGGCGTTTAGCCGACTAATGCGTCAAAATGAAAATATAACTGTAACTGTTTCCAGAGAGATCTTTAATTTAAATAAGTTTATCATATCGTATTTATTTAATTTCTGTTCAGATATTTGTATTTTTAAAGGAATAAATTTCATTTAGCAGTTATAAAAAAATCTTAATTCATTTTAAAACTTATGTCCAACATATGTCCAACAATGTTTTTAATATACTCTCTTAACTGTGTGCATACTTCACTTGTTTAACCTATGCTGTGATGGACAAGATTTCATTTATTGATACTTGATGACTAAATTTTTTCCCTCCAGAGTTTTCAGATTTTCTTTCTATCCAATATTTTTGAATCTGTTTAATTTGTTTAGTGTAAAACTAAATTCTCGTATTGTATTGAATATTCCAATACTTTACTAAGTGGTCATCTCTAACTTCTTCACCGATTAATAAAGGATTAAGAAATCCTTTGATCTTCAGCATAGAAGCTTAGAGTTGGCTAAGCCGAACTAATAAATAAAACGGATAAAAATATATTTAATTACATAAAAATAAATGGTAAATAAAAAAGGTTTAAATGGAGAACAATGGAGTAAAACATACCTAAAACTGAACTTAACTCGTTATTACAAACTGTTCGCTTCCATCTATATCAGAATTCCCATTTTCCCATAGCTGGAGAACAATGCATTAAAGTTACTGAAAATGGAACTTCGGGTGACATTATTACTTTCCCCAAAATAAATTATCTAATTTGTCCGCTTTTATATAATTGTATCCTCGCTCTGTGCTTTGTCATCCGCTTAGGATGAATAGATATACGGACGAATTTGTTGATCATTTGTCATTGGGATAAACTGTGCGTGATTACATTCTGCATCATTTCGTGGGTTGTAATTGAATTGCCCCTCTTTCCGAAAGACAAACACTTCGTTCATGGATACTATAATGAAAATGAGTGCCATGTCTGTTCCATCATTCCTAATAAATATTCTGAAAGACTTTCGAGATAAATACATTAAGGAATTAGTGGAAGCGAAATCCTACTTTTCAGGACAGTAGTGACCTTTGAATTTATTGAATATTTTTAATGTCGTTGGAATTGAAAAAGCTTTACTCAAAACGTTGGAGAGAAAAAGATGGTGTTTATAGCAAAACCAAGAGTCGATGTTATATCTTTCAGAACATGGTGAACAACAGTTGTCAAATATTAATTTTTGGCTTTCATTTTTTTATTTTTTTACTGAATCTTTTGTGGAATATTTTTTATGGATGCCTGTTAGTTGACCGATTGAAACCACAGTTTGAAACGGAGCTACTGTCATAATTGCAATCAAATACACTGAATTACATTGAATTAAGTCATTGTATTTGTATGCATGTAATAGTACAGTAAGACAGACGATCAATCCTTCGACAGACTCAGCTCAAAATTTAATAATAATTGATGTTTTAGATGTTAAACCTATATGCCAAATTTCGTTGCGTTTCGTAGTTAATATAGTTCACTTGTACTCGAACAACCAGAGAGATTTCCTCTGAATATATATCATTCAAAATTTGATAGAAATCTGCAAATTTAATCGTAATTCCATGTAGCTCAAAGTGAATTGAGTGATCCTGTTTACAGACAGACAGACTGACTGATAGACGAAGGGACATAAGGCCAAAAATATGTTTTTGGAGTCCGAGTGGTCTGGAACGTAGAGATGCATCAAATATCTAGAGTTCGATTTTTTATTTTTTAAGAGATTGTAAAAGTTTTTCTGTTCTTCATATACTGAAAAGTAAAAATCGACAGGAGAAAATATTTATCAAATCTTAATTTCAAAGTATAATTCTATCTACGCTGTAAACCAATTCACGAACATTAGTTATGCATAATAATTGTAAATAATGTCGGATTACAATAGATTCGAATAATATTAGAAACATTCAAATATTTTTTAAATTAATGGTGATGTATTGTAAATATTGTAAGAAATTATTTATCAGTATGTGTCATGTGTTTCTCTATTCTAAAATGCAAACCCTCGAGGTTTGAAATTCTTTTAATCATTGATTTTTTTCTATAATTCACTGAATAAAGGTGTATTGATTCTAACTTTTGAATATACTGGGTGCTAAAATATAAGCAGATTATTTCTAAATGAAATCGTAGGAAAACTAAGACGTTTAAGATTATTTTTGCAGGAGATTATCAAATAAAGTCGGGGATTTTGTCAATAAGTCTTTTTATTAATACTAAATGCCAAAGGCATTCAAATCGACCCTTGCATCATAAACTGGATGGATGAAATGCTGGATATTTCATTAAAAGGAGTAATATCTAAAAATTGCTAAAAACAATTGTATCCTATAGAAACATCATTTGGCACGTTGTTATATCGGACTCGTTTCTATTGACTTTGCGTTTAATTATCGTGAAAAAATATAATGAAAAAGAAAGCATATTGACAAAATTTTATGTATGGGATATGCATATCATTTAAAAAAAGGGAATAACGATAATGAAAACAAAGTCTTTAAAAACACCTTTAGCTAAATTCAAATTAAGAATTGTGGAAAGTAACTTAACAAGATATGAGTTTCCCCTTTTGACAAAGATATTGTTATCTCATAATTCTTCGACTCTTGTGCCCCAAAAAAAATCTTTTTTTGCCCTGGTCAGGCAATCCAGATTTTCGACACTACTGTAGGGCTTCGTAATCCGTCGGTGGCGAATCCGAAAAAGGTAGCAAAAACTTTCAGATTGTTTTCTTTCCCATTCACTTCTATCTGATTATTTAACTCTTATACCAAATACAATTACATGAGCCGTCTCGATTCGGTGCATTTCTGTTAAATTTTGTAAAAACAAACAAATAAAAAAACTTCAAAATTGAATAGATTTGAACTTTTTTCTTATTGAAATTTCCTTTGCTTATTTTATCTTTGTGTACACATACTTACTGGTTTTGCTATTGATGGGAATTTTTTTACCCTTTTAAAAAAATACTTAAATTACCTCAATTCACAAATTGCCACGAAACATTAAAAAGAAAAAAAAATGAAACAAAAAAAAATCTCGGTACGAAATTAAATGTACCTGAACCTTTTTATTGAAGATTTCTTTTGATTATTTTGTTTTTGAGTATAAATATTGACATTCGAGTCGAGTTAGGATTCTGTTTCTCCCACCAAAAAGAAAGTGTGATCCTAAGAACTTTAATAGCTTTCAATTGAAGCGCTACGAACTAGAATCTCTTGTGTAAATACTGTGGTTTATTCTGTACTTTTTTAGCACTATCATTTATTTTATTTTTTTATTTGAGCAAATAGGGCCATAGAAACTTCAAAAATGCTGGTTTCTATTACATGACTCAATGCTACTTTTAAAAAGGAAAGTAAAATGTGTTAATATTTAAAGTAATTCGATGTAATTTTACCGAATATCTAATTTTATAAAAAATTAAATGTTCATTTGCTTGTGCTAACGCTTCGCTTTTAATAATTTAATTTTTGTTATTATCCACTGTATATTCTTTGAACCGTTTAAATTTTTTTCGAGCTTCGAGAAGTCAAGAAAGGAAAACTTCAACGAGTCTTGCTCTACTAATTTTTTTTTTTTTATGGAAATCAAACTACAGTGCAAATTTGTCTTTCGTTACTAGTTGTTGAATCGCTCCTTGTTTTGAAAAGATGCTTGCTTGAAGAGTATAAAAAGTGAAAAATCCTTAAAGTTTTTATGTCTGGTACTTATTTGAAAGGAGTATCGATTCTATTATAAACAGAATTGTGTAATTCTTTTTTTTTATTTGAGATATTTGCAGAATCCTTTCTCAATTTACCTTTCTCCTTCCCTACGCCAGAGTTCAATTACTCTTATAGCTTTGTGACTGAACCACGCTTCCTTTAAAACATATTTTGAGGGTCGATGGAAGTGGTATAGGGATGATTACATATAATCACTTATCTTGCAATCGACTTCTGAAATTTGAGTAAGAGTGGAATTTGTTTTCTCCGTTTCTGACGCCTTTTGTCGCGAAGAATAAAGAAAACCAATTTCTCAGAAGCCTTCTTTGGAGTTGTTTGGAGTCGACTTAATGTATTATAAGTGTTCCTATTACAGTGCCATAAAATCGATCTTTTTTCCCCTCCCTTATTTAGAAAGGGTAAGAGCTGCTCTTCGAAAGATCTTTGTGTTCACTTTCTAGAAAAGCTCATGTTTTTTGTAGTTAGAGGATTTGTTTTTGTTTTTTCAAATACAGCATATTACATCTCATCGGATGTTTTTTGTGGAGGTTTATAATCTAAGCAATTTTATTTGAAGTTAAAAATGAGTAAAATATTTCTAAAAACTAAAAAAGATTGTGCTTTTCTTCCGTTTGTTTCGAAAATAAGTTTAAACTAGTCTCTCCTCTTTGTATACCGTTCCTGTATTCTAGTATAATCTTATAAAAAGGCCAAAAAAAAAATCTTTATAAAAAAAATAATGATAGTCCTCTAGAAAATGCATGGCAATTAACTTTATAAAAAAGTATTTTCATATTTTGTGATAAATCTAATTATTGAACACTTAGTCGAAATACATTTAATTAACAAAGATTGATTAACAAATTGGCATATTGTCTTGATAAAATTTGTAATTTCATCTGTTTAAGGATGACTAGGTAGGTTTTTGCAAATTACTATAAAGCATTTTTTTAAAAACAATGAAATAAAATTCCTTTTATAGTATTCTGAATGGGCTGAAAAAAAAAAGACTAACCTATTTTAGAAATTATTCCAGCAACTATACCTTCCGATATTATCAATTCTGGTAAATTAGTTAAGAAGGAACACACACCAATATTAATAATTTAATCTCTTGGAGGATATTTAATTTTTAAAATATTTTCTTTAATTTCTCGAATTTTTTATGTTGCAATTTCAAAGTAAATCTTCTGGCCAGTATTCATTTTTCATGATTTAACATCCTTTAATTACTTCCAGAATTGTAGCTTTTAGATATAAAAGCAGAATTGCAATCATAATATTTACCAGAAACTTAAAAGAGAGTTATATATATATATATATCTCTATATAAATTTTTTTATATATATATATATATATATATATATATATATATTAATTCGTTTTTTAAATATTAAACGATAAGGAATCAAACAAATTTATTGAACAGCATTTCATACTTAACATTATTTAATTTTGATATTCTGCAAACAAATTCGTGGAAAGAAGCTCTCCAGTTACAGTAACACTTGATTATAACAAGAAGACTTAAAAGTTTGTCTACTAATTGCATGAAAAATGCTCATATTACAGATCTGTAAGAGCGAACTTCTTTATTGTTTTACTAGGAAGAGGTCTGTGACAGATAATCGTATTCAAATTCCAAAAACTTTGTTTTACCGTCTGGGAAGATTTATTTTTTGTCTCAACGTATATCTTTCGTAGAATTTAAGTTACCATCTTTCATTAGAACATCTGAACAATTTTTTTAAAAAGTTCAGTGGGAACCAAGAATAATATTTTTAAAATAGGAGATAATTAGGACAGCTTTTGTCTATTATTTAAAAAATAATTTCAAATCAAATTGTGTACAGTTTCGTATTTTAAAAAGTTAGTTTAGCCTTATTGGAAAAGAGATATTTTTCGAATATTTGTTCAAATCACAGTTCAAAAAAATAATCATTATACTTATGCATATATTAATATTTGCATCATAAAATCTTGATGAAAAATGTAATTTGAAAGTTAGTCGAATGTTTCTAATTTCTTAGCATCACATATTGTTATATAGAAAATATTGTTCTGTAAAATTCAAATCATTGTTTGACTGTATTTTAGTTTATTTTATTATAAAACAGGTAAAAAATTTTTAAAAAAGAGGCAATTGACTTTTATGACACTAACCGTTCAACTTCAACTAAAAGGGAGAGAGAACATTCCCAAATTCCCCTCCCCCTTCGCTATCTTAATTGGTCTCGTCCCTAGTCAGTGTGCTCAATTCAGCACTAATTTTAGTCAACCTAAATTCAACCTTAAATCAAAACACTTCAGTTACGATGGCACAAGACTTTAAATCAAAGAAAACTAAATTTTCAGGTTTTTTTTAAAATTATCTTTAGATTTAAAAAATAATCTTGGATTCAATATATCTAATCTGAACTTTAGAAATTATTTTCAAACTACATTAATCAGAAAATGTTGTGAAAGTTTCATTTAAAATTCATACATACTAAACAATTTTGCCAAACTTTTATGGAAAAAAATGTGTATTTATTGAGATAAGAATAGTCGATTTTCCAAAATAGCAAATGTAGTTAAGCAGAGAATATATATTAAAATTTGTTTTCTAAAATGCAATTTCTACTATAAAAATATTTGAAATGTTGCCAAGAACCTTTAAAAAGTACTCATCACAAACAGGAGTATTTGAATGACATAAAATATTTTAAGATGGTAAAGAATTCGTTGGAAATTAATCACGCTCTGGGGATCCATCTTCTAGTGAATCACGTAATCATTATCATGTCGGAAATCGGAAAATTGATACTTAATGATTGTCATTTAAAAGTTAGAAATATTATGGTTTAAATTCCTGTGTCGAAAATGAGACCTGAATTGCGATTAGATAATTCACAAGATTAGTAAATTAATTCACCACATTAAAGCGACTTTTTACCACAGTATTATTATTAGTGAATCTTTGATTTAAAAAAAATGAATTAAATTCATATGACTCCAGATCCCTTTTCACTAGATATAGGACCGTGCGATGTCATCTAATTTTCAAAAACGAAGGCAGCATTGATGAGATTTTACGAAATGAATTTTAAAACATGCTTGTAAGATCGGAAATAGTTTGAATAAAATGCATTGCAACGAGTGAGGCTAGAATATTTACAAATAAATTGATGTCTTTTATTGCAAGACAACAATCCAGATGCTTTTTGATCAAAGTATTTAAAAGATAAAGGAAAGTCTGAGTTTTTGCCGAATAAAATGAGCCGTAATGATGAATGAAACTAATGAAAGGGATATTATATTTCCATCCGTGAGACGTTTGGATGAAAATTACATAGCCGTTACCATCAAAAGTTTATAATTACCTATCTCAAATTTTAAAACTATATTCAGTCAAAACTTTTTCTTCCCAGGCCCTCAGAAGATATTAGAGCTGCAGATATATTTGCATTGAAAGGCGAACTAAACTCCATTTAATTTTTTCAGTTTATTTATTTATACAAAGTATAATCAATTGTTTAAACAGGTCATATTTAAAACGTTCGTATATTTACTGGCATATTTTGCTAAGCTGGTCCATGTTAAACAAGTATTTTAATTTTTTTTATAGGATTGATTGGTCGAAGTTTGTAGCTACGAAATATATTTCATGTCTTCCAGTTTTAGACAAAATCTTTTTAAAATCCCGAGGTTGGTGGAAATAACTGTCTGTAGAAATTCTGCGAGAGATTGTCTGGTATTTCGATTTAGCACAAAATATACATTGACTGAACTTGTAACTGAGTTAAAACTTTTGACTTGAATTAATTTTTTTAGAATTAGAAGTATAGTTTGTAAACATATAGTTTATTTTTCATCAACCACACAGTAACTGTTCCGAATTTTCTAGTTGATTTTTAATTAAATATAATTTACTAGTTATTTCATTACTTAACACGTTAAACATCGTGTATAGTTATGAAAAAATAAACTATATGTTTACAAACTATACTTCTAAT